>CM042421.1:7919399-7954399 GCA_023634145.1 Thymallus thymallus
TATTTAGGTTTAAAAATAAGTTCGACTGGACACCTAAATAATGCAGTGAATGAACTGAGAGACAAAGCACGCAGGGCATTCTACGCCATTAAAAAACAAATGCAAATTGAAATACCTATTACAATTTGGCAAAAACTAATTAAATGTGTGATTGAACCAATCGCACTCTATGGCAGCGAGGTGTGGGGTCCACTTACAAAACAGGATTTTACCCACTGGGACAAACATCCCATTGAGACCTTGCACGTGGAACTTTGTAAGATTCTCCTACATGTCCAGAGGAAAACTACAAACAATGCATGCAGGGCAGAATTAGGCCGATATCCACTAATATTAAAAACTCAAAAAAGAGCAATTAAGTTTTGGAAACACCTAAAACACAGTGACCCCCTCTCATATCATTACCAAGCCCTGCAATACCAGAGTTGAGCAAAGATAAGAGTCCTTTCATCCAACTGGTCCGGGGGCTGAGTTCACAAACTTGTTCCACTAACACACTGAAGCCTCAGGACCAGAACATCCAATCAATAAGAATTAACCAAATTACAAAACATCTAAAACAAAACTACATTACCTATTGGAAAACACAAACACAAGCACAAAGCAAAATGCAGTGCTATTTGGCCCTAAATCGACAGTACACCATGGCAAACTATCTGACCATGGTGACTGATCAAAACCTCAGGAAAACCTTGACAAAGTACAGGCTCAGCGAGCACAGCCTTGCTATTGAGAAGGGTAGACACAGGAAAACCTGGCTCCCTGTAGAGGAAAGGCTGTGCAACCACTGCACCACAGCAGAACCAGAGACAGAGCTGCATTTCCTGACAAAATGTCAAAAATATAAAACTATCAGAGAGAGTCACTTCCCCAAATTTGAAGTAGTCCGGGGCTTTGAGGACCTCTCTGAAATAGAAAGGCTGCCGATCCTTTTGGGGGAAGACATGGACAGCTGTGCGCTGGCAGCATGCTATGTTGCTGCCTGCCACAAGTTGAGGGACAGTGCCTGACATATTTAATGCATTTATTTTATTTTTTTCCTGTTGTTATTTGTTCTTTGATGTAATTATATTTTTAAAAAAAATATGTGTGTATGTATGTATGTATATATATATATATATATATATATATATATATGTATGTGCATGTGTATATGTATGTATATATATATATAAAATAGAAAAAATATATATATATATAAATATATAGAAAAAAAAAATAAAAATAAATAAATAAATGAAACAAAAATATTGATGTATGATACTTTGGCAATATGTACATTGTTGCATCATGCCAATAAAGTGAATTGAATTGAATTGAGAGAGAGAGAGAGAGAGAGAGAGAAAGAGTGAATGGACAGAGATATCTCCTGTGAGAGAGAGAAATAGGGAGAGAGAGAGAGAGAGAAATAGGGAGAGAGAGAGGGGGGGGGGAGACCTCATCATGATTCTTACAATGAGACAGAGGCGGCATCACATCATAATTCAGCGCTGGGTCTCTCTCCATTCTGCCACAAAGTGCATTGTGCACGAACCAGTGTCCTGGAAAACAGGGATCTTGTGATAGCCTGGAGGCCTCAGAGTTGCCTTGCCTTGCCGCTGCAGCCATAGAAACGCACCTTCGGGCACTTGACAGCCACCCATCCTTTCCCGTCGGAATGAGGAAGTCATTTACTTGTTCTCTTTTCTGCTCTTGTTGTTGTTGTTCTCTTTTGTTCTCTCTAAAGAGGTTGATCACATCCCTACAGATAATGAAACAAAGATATGCCATCTCTCTCTCTCTCTCTCTCTCTCTCTCTCTCTGGATTTGATCGTAGCGTGTAATTACAATCAAAGAGTCCTTATGCGAGGCTCGAAAATCTCCCTTCGCCTGCTTTTATCCTGCGAAACAATCATTATGATTTGCTAATATTGTAGTAACAATTCTGCCTTCTCGTTCCCTGGTTTTGCTCTGTACTCATCACCAACTGCCAGAATTGCAAAACAAGCATTTATGTGACTCTTCAAGTTTTCCTGAAATACGGAAGTACTCAAGCTTTCTCTATTTGAATTGGAATCACGTGGGCAGTGTGACTCAAGGACACACAACAGAGGAATAATCAAAGTTATTTTCCCCGCATTCAATCACCATTTGTTCAGTGTCACACACGTCACCACTGATAAAATAAGCATTTCCGACAAGCGACCTTCAATAAATTCAATTCCGTCAGGTGAGGAATTTACATCAACTGTTTTAAGAAGTTTTTAATTCATCATATCAACTCTAATTAGAAAAACAACCTTTACCATAACACCATGGAACGACAGTAACTTTATTATCAACAGTGGAGGATCCTTTATGGTGTCATGTACCTTTTTGGCCCCCAGTGAGTTGGATTAATGCAATCAGAGCCATACTGTAGGCATAAATGAGGTTGAGATTGACACTTCAGTTTATTAGCGCTGTGTTCAAGACTGTAAATGAAGTGGTATAATTAAGATCCATCTTGCTCTCTCTCTTTCTCTCTCTCATTATCTCTTTCTCTCTGCCGTCATAACTGCCCTTCTCTCTGTCTCTCTCCACGTTAGCATTATTTATAAAGTGTTTTTAATTTTTTTGGTTCTCTCTCTCTCCCAGAAGTGATTGCCTCCCAGTACCAGTAAATTGGGATGTCTAATCCCAAACATGTAATTGAGTCGTTTTCATATTGACATGGCATCTGATGGGTCCCCGCGATGAAGCTATCCCGTTAATTGAGTCTGTCTTAATACTAAACACTGAGAGAGAGAGAGAGAGAGAGAGAGAGAGAGAGAGAGAGAGAGAGAGAGAGAGAGAGAGAGAGAGAGAGAGAGAGAGAGAGAGAGAGAGAGAGAGAGAGAGAGAGAGAGAGAATTCCTTCTCCTCCTCTTTCCCACCAGCTACCCGGGGAGATGGACACAAGGAATGGAGAATAGCTACATTAGTTACAGGAAGGCCATATACCTTACTGCATCTCTGATTGAATGTTGAACAGTGGAGAGGGGATTTGGAATGAGGACATTCGAAAGATATTGGAAGATCATCTTCTGAGGAGGTAAAACCATATCATGTTGATAGATGATAGAAGCTCAAATCAATAAGTTATTTTGGAGTATTGGTACCCAGAGCATCATGGGGGGTTAAAGATATGTCTGCACTGAGGATTCCCCTGGGTCAAATACATATGTAAAATATTGAGGTTTGTGGTACAGTGGAACCAATGCCATAGTCCCAAAAGTGCAAATCCTAAACTATATGGAAGCATTTGATGTTATGTATTTGACTTAGATGTGGTGTGAGACATGTATCAAGGTGATGGGCTGAGTTATGTCTTCGACAGTGGAGATGAAGGAGCCCCTAACCTAATGATGACAGCTGGAGCAGTGGGGGTGTTCCCAAAGTTGATTTCACTTTTATTTGTTGACTTGCATCACATCACTCCAATCGCAGGGATTCCAAGTTTGCCTCGGGTGTTGGAACCAATACAAAGTGATGCCCACACAAACAACTCTACCTTCTTCCTTTTTAAAGGGATAGTTCAACAAAATGAAATGTATATATTTGTTTCCTTACCTTGAAAACAGTCTATGGGTCAAGGCAAGACTACAATCCACACTTTGGTTTCGTTAAACTAGACATTGCCACTAAAGGCTAATATTAAATAAACCTGTTATTTCGCTGAACTGTCCCTTTAAAACCTCAACTTTATCGATGTTCCTCAGCTCATCTCACTCTGTTTAGTTTCGCTGTGATATGATAAATCCCCGGCGGCCCCTGTTTAAATTCATGGCCCTCCACCTCGCCCCAGTTATGAACTCAGGATGAGCGACACAATCTAATATTCCCCCCTAAACGATGAATAATGTCAGACAAGCGAGCCAAGAGGTATCAAAACAGAGGAATATTAAGCGCCAAAACTCAATTTTGACCCACGGGGGAAAATGCAGTTTTAATGGGGGGTAGGAAGCCATCAGATTTGCCAGCCGTGGTGGATATGAGATATTCGGTGGCGGTGGCGGCGACGGTATCAATTCCTTTCGTCGGGGGAGGGTGTCGGGAGACAAACGGGAAGCGGCTGCAGCCAATCGAGCCAGGCGATTAGGGTCCTTAAGTGGCCTTCCCTGTTGTCACACCTTGTCCATCAGCCTCTATTAGGGGGAACAGGGCTTTCTATTATCCCCCACCCAGGAGGGTAACATTAGAATACTGTAATAGCTCCTCCTGGAATTGCTGGCATCTGGAACCCAGGGAATAGCCCACCGATTGCAAACGAGTTAGCACTCTAGCCCCCCAAAAAATGTTTTCCTAAATACTGTATTAGCTAGCTGGCTAGCATTTATGAGGCCAGCGAACACGTTCCTCCATCGTTATATTAAAAGGTGCCTCTCGGTCCCAAAATACATGTTTTCTGGAGACTTGTGGAAGGAGTGCTGATGACATCGCCCACTGTATGCGCTTTCAGTAGCCTGATTGGATCCAGACTGAGGAGAAATCTGCAAACAATGCATCCCTGACCACCTCCTGAAGGAGTCAGCCAGATCTGAACACAATCAGACCACAAAGTTACTTTTGTGGGTCAATGTGATCTTCGGATTCTGATAGCAGAAGTTGCATGTAAGTAGACACGACCAAATCATGGGCCTCCTCCGATTCAAATGGAATTGTAAGTAAGTGGATGTAAATGTCATAATATTACAGCTACCTCTCCCTCTCTTCTAGCCTCTGTGAATACGACTAAACCTGAGTGATGGAGAGAAAGAGAGAATGAAAGAAACAGAGGAGGGCACGTACAAGGTCGTAAACACGTCAGACTCCTAGTGCTCAGAGAATTGTGCCAAATGAGAGACGAGCGTTAAAATGCACGTCACCTCCTCCTCGTCGCCCAGAGTGAGAGATGCGATACCAATCACACTCTTGACAAAACAATCGTCTCTTCTCTCGTTCCCGGCCACGGCTGACACTCGTAAGTCAAGGTTCTAGCACCCCACTGTTTCATTCTGTCTCCATCTACCTCCCTCTTCTACTTCTCCTCTTCCCCACCTGGCCATCACAGTAATTAGTGTTTCCACCATTTCCCTGTGACACTGAGGTAAGACTGCTGTCCCGCGCCACTCTGTGGCAGAGAGAGAGGGAGGGAGAGAGTGAGAGAGAGAGTGAGAGGGAGAGAAAGAAAGAGAGAGAAAAAAGAGAGAGTGGGAAAGGGAGAGAGAGAGAGAGAGAGAGGGAGGAGAGAGAGAGAGAGAGAAGCAATAGGTCGACTCCCTGAGCGATCGATGCTCAATCGCCGGAGAACTCTTTCCCCCCGTTTTTTTTAACCAATTCAACACATGATTAAAGCCGGTGGGCAATTACGATTCATCTAGGAGGAAGAACAGGCCCTCAAAGAAATGTAAGAATCAATCCATTATGAGCTCCTCTCCTCTTTCTCTCTCTCTCTCGCTCCTTTCGCCCCCTCCCCATGGCAGCATTTTCTCCCTCCAGCTCTGTAGCAGTGTCCCAAATGGCACAGCCTGTGTGAATGCCACACTGCTTTCACCACAACAGCAGAAGCTGTTTTTTTTAGAACATTATTGCCTTAATTTGACCAGAAGCTTATCCATTCTTTGATTTGTTCCACCGTCAAGGAAAATCTCAAGCAAGACGACAAGCGAAACGATGAGAGAATACAATGGTACAGTAAGAGTGTTCCAATGACTTTCACCATTAGGCTGTTCCAATGGCTTTCACCATTAGACTGTTCCAATGACTTTCACCATTAGGCTGTTCCAATGACTTCATAGAAAGACTGTTCCAATGGCTTTCACCATTAGACTGTTCCAATGACTTTCACCATTAGGCTGTTCCAATGGCGTCATCAATAGGCTGTTCCAATGGCTTTCACCAAAAGACTGTTCCAATGGCTTTCAACAAAGACTGTTCCAATGACGTCATCGAAAGACTGTTCAAATGGCTTTCACCCAAAAACTGTTCCAATAGCTTTCACCAAAGACTGTTCCAATGGCTTTCACCAATAGGCTGTTCCAATGGCTTTACCAATAGCTTTAACCAATAGACTGTTCCAATGGCTTCATCAATAGACTGTTCCAATGGCTTCATCAATAGGCTGTTCCAATGGCTTCATCAATAGGCTGTTCCAATGGCTTTCAATAATAGGATGTTTTCTTTTTCAGTTCTGTGAGCCAATCATTCAGCAATGTGATGCAGCGATGACACAGCTTTACAAAAGATACAATACTAGAGTATCTTCAGCAAAACTAGCATGTTTTACTCCCCTCAAGTGCAAGGAATGTTCTTGGATAATTCAGTTTTGATAAAAGTCCATTTCGATACGCCTATACCACAGGAGGCTGGTGAGAGGAGGACGGCTCATAATAATGACTGGGACGGAGTAAATGGAATGATATTAAACTCATGGAAACCATGTGTTTGATGTGTACCATTCTATTGATTCCATTCCAGCAATTACAATGAGCTGTCCTCCCCAATTAAGGTACCACCAGCTGCCTGTGGCCTATACAGTAATACACTCAGTAAGATACTTTGACTTATCTTTTAGTCTTGATTTAAGTTGGCCCCAGTGGTCCCAGGCAGATTCCCTGTTGACTATTGATTGTCACGCTTTGCTAATGGCCTGAGAGGGGAAAGACAAGAGTAGCTGAGGGGAAGGGGGCGTCTACACTGTCCACACTAGACATTTTGCAATAATGGCTGTTTATAATAGAACTAGTGAAGGTCCAAGTCATTTAAGTGAGCCCTGGTTGTGGGTCATTAAACCATGTGTATAATGTCCCAGGATTCATTAAGGTGTGATGTCTGATGATGGGGCTGTGGGTTGAGAATGGAGAGAGATAAAGACTGGCTGGGGAATTGGAGTTCTTCAGAGAACCAGGCATAACCCAGAGAAGGAAATATGATGTGAAATTATCTCCCCACAGACAGGAAATAAAACACACAGGGAGGCAGGCAGGAAGACAGGCAGGCATGAAGACAGGCAGGCAGGAAAACAGGCAGGCAGGAAACAGGCAGGCAGGAAGACAGGCAGATATACAACTGCTCTAAATAAGCATAAGCAAATAACAACAAATATCATAGAAAATTATCTCCGGTCTTTGTGAAAAATTGAATGTAAACAACCCTATTTTATTTACTTGTTCATTTATGTTGATGCAGAAAACCCAATTTAAAAAGTCACGCTTTTAGTAAAGTGATAAGTTAGATGTTTGTATACAGCTTTGCAAGGAAGGTCACAGCTCATCCCAATCCAAACTAATACGCACTCTTAGACAAACATCACACTGTCTTAGTCAGAATGAGATGTGTATTTTTCCTCCCCTCTCAGAATAGCGTGACTGATGAACTTGATTCGCGCTCAGAACATTGCATCAAGACAGAACTGATACACGCGAAGACGTTCCAAGAAGGATCGTGGCGAGAGTTCCAATCTCTACTCCCTCCCCTCCCTCTGTCCATCCCATGCCAGTGTAGAATGGAGAATGTTGATTATGTATTTTAATGATGTATTCTGATTCCGATCTGAATGAGCGGTCTTCTGTAAAGAGCGAAATGTGAGTGAGAGGAACTCAAATCTCAGCCCGGAGGCGAGGATGCATACAGAGGAGATGACATTGTGTGATGATCCCAGCAGGAGATTATCATATACTGTCACCAGAAAGCCTCAGAGGGACGGACAGACAGTTCACTATAAATACACACCACCATTACTTCATCATCAGAGCTAATCAAGGATTGATTGCAATACTACAGACACTATTTTTTGGTTAAATCATTTAAAAAATATATTTATATTAAAATCATATTTTATTAGTAGTGTTAAAATCAGTGTCTCAAGGTGGACCTCAGCACATATAATGTTCTAAATAGGACATGATCCCTTGGGAGAAGTATATACACTGAGATAAAGTATTTACACTGAGATAAAGTATTTACACTGATATAAAGTATTTACATTAAGATAAAGTATTTACACTGAGATAAAATATTCACACTGAGATAAAGTATTTACATTGAGATAAAGTATTTACACTGAGATAAAGTATTTACATTGAGATAAAGTATTCACACTGAGATAAAGTATTTACATAAAGATAAAGTATTTACACTGAGATAAAGTATTTACATTGAGATAAAGTATTCACATTGAGATAAAGTATTTACATAAAGATAAAGTATTTACACTGAGATAAAACCAACAGCTGTGGGCTTTAAATGTGAGTTTTTTGGCATTCAGATAGCTCAGCAGGTCAAGCTTATTGTGTCAGCAGTGACAACGTGTCAGAGGATAGGTAAAGCTTATTGTGTCAGCAGTGACCACGTGTCAGAGGATGGGTAAAGCTTATTGTGTCAGCAGTGACCACGTGTCAGAGGATAGGTAAAGCTTATTGTGTCAGCAGTGACAACGTGTCTGAGGATAGGTAAAGCTTATTGTGTCAGCAGTGACCACGTGTCAGAGGATAGGTAAAGCTTATTGTGTCAGCAGTGACAACGTGTCAGAGGATAGGTAAAGCTTATTGTGTCAGCAGTGACAACGTGTCAGAGGATAGGTAAAGCTTATTGTGTCAGCAGTGACCACGTGTCAGAGGATGGGTAAAGCTTATTGTGTCAGCAGTGACAACGTGTCAGAGGATGGGTAAAGCTTATTGTTTCAGCAGTGACAACATGTCAGAGGATGGGTAAAGCTTATTGTGTCAGCGGATAGGTCAAGCTTATTGTGTCAGCAGTGACCACGTGTCAGAGGATGGGTAAAGCTTATTCAGAATATTCCTCAATAGACTTCAGCTGCTATTTCACACAATTATATATTTTCTACTAACAAAGACATAAAAGCAACCTACCCATTAAACATTTTCACCTGAGGTTATGTTATTTTAAATGGCTCTGATGGTTTTCACATGGAATTTCCCAAATGACATGAAAGTTGATGTGTAGGCCACCTATACCGAATAATGTCCTTAAATGATTATTTTGTTCCTCAACATAATTGCAAATAAATGGGTACGAGAATAAAACAATACATTGGCTTCATCCCTTAGGGGACCGAGACAATGAAATTGATTAATTATCGACGGATAACATCGTTGAGAAAATATAATCCTTCCGAAATGAACAACGTTATTGTAGTCGCGCTCAGCAACACATTTACTTTTCATTAGGGTAAAGTACCTCCCGTTTTAATGAAATGCTAAGTGTGAAAAGAGAGTGGTTCTTAGCTGTCAGACCCACAGTGTCACTTAATCATATAAACAGCCCAGGACCAATTATGCCCTCAGAGAGGGTATAAAGTGTCTTAACTGCCCCTTGATTACCTGCCCACCCCACCCTACCCCTCCAAACCACCTCGTTACTCACCATAATTACAGACCCCAGTAGAGGCCCGAGTCAACGGACATACTGACGTTCGATCCTCTGTAATGGCGGTGATAGATTCAAACCTGATTCACACTATGAGGCCTACCAGAACCGTACTGTGCTGGCTCAGATATGTTGTTTTCACATGGTTCTTTCTAGAACATTTCCAGCAAATGTGGTGGATGTGTAACATGATCAGTCAAAAGGTCAGGTTGGCTCAAGTCAGGTTGGCTCAGGTCGGTTCGGCTCAGGTTGGTTCGGGTCAGGTCGGTTCGGCTCAGATCGGTTCGGTTCGGCTCAGATCGGTTCGGTTCGGCTCAGTGGTGTGAAAAGCCCTCAAGGAACAGTAGAACAGTTTCTTAGAAATTGTAGTTTACAGAAAGAGAGACGTGGGGAAGGGGGGGATTTAGCTTCACAATCAATTAAAACTGTTCTTGTGATTCACACTGTGTACTAAAGATTAACATTCTTTACCGGCCATAATTAGTGGTGAGTTGTACAACACTGATGCTAATCGTCTTTGAGCAAATATCTCTTGTTTTCCGCCGACTGAAGCCGGGGCCGCATTCACAGTCTCGCACCCAGGCACAATGAAATGATCTGCCTCTGAATTCATTTGCATGAGGAAATCGTTACTCAATTACATTATCTCCTTGTCCACTCCAGCTGCCGTTTGATAGCACATTGGTAACTATGAGGAGTCCTGTCACTCTAGTGACGGTTTGATGTGTGAGGAAGCCTCCTCTCTCCCAAAGTGGAGCGAACCTTATTAATTAAAGCTGAAAAGGCTCTGACAAGAACATTTCATTAATTACACGTTATAATTCTCAACGGAAAGTAGTAACACAACCAACAGAATCTCTCAAGAGATATCGAGAAAGTATACCCTGTTATTACAATAACTCAAAAATGTTTTTTGCTCAACTGTCTGTTTTCATGAGATCGCTACTTGGTTTTCATAATGTGTATGGGGAGAACACACAGGCATATTGCATGGGGTTGAAACAATGTGCCACACTGGCTCAGAGAGAGGGAGATGTTGAGGAAGGTTCTGCTACTGACCCCCCTGTCTGACTGTGCATATTCACCTTTTTTAGTACAGCTACATTAACAAGCTAAACAATGTCTCTGTATAATTCACAACCAGAGATAATTTTCTATAATCTTTGTTGTTATGTATATCTATTAAGTCCCTCTCTCTCGCTCTCCCTCCCTCTCCCTCCCTCTCTCTCTCTCTCCCCCCCCATCAACACAACACTTGTTCATGTATTAAACCACTCTCTCCCACTCATTGAATTTCTTTTTTTCCAAACAATAACTTAAAAAACATTCAAAAAAAGTAATAAAAGTTGTTACATTGAAAATAACACTAGAAAACATCCTCCACTAAAGCTTAAGGAGACAAATTCACATAACAAACACCAGAGCTAGTTTGCTAGATCGGTTGGTTTCATTGGTTAATTCCAGGAAATATTTTTTGTCGCTACAGAATTCTGTCAAAGTTTTCCTCCCTTTTGCGTCTGTGCAGTGAGAAGTGTCGACATTATTAGAGGAGTTTTGAGCTCTTGAAGAGCACTTCACATTCCGCCAATTATGTTTTTCAAGCTTGACGTCAAGTGGCGGCAGCGGCTTAATTTTCATTACTATCAGCAAGCACTGGACCCTGCAATCGAGGAGAGACCACAAATATGTTATTTTAAATGAATTTGAGTGAACCATCTCACAGTCTTGCTTTATCAAGCCATTTCACTGACCATTTCCTTATTGCCATCTTGGGTTTAGTCAACCGTGAGTTTTCCACACAGAGACAAACGCTTTGCATTCTGGGCCCGGCCCTACTCCTCGCTCAAACTCTTGCCCGTATCAAGAATGACTGCTCCTCAAACCGTAACAGCTTGAATAAACATGGCTAAGAGGGCCACAATCAAAAAATGGAGGAACCGCCGACACAATTGAGGAAGGAGCGGTGGGCGTAATGAACGAGTCGCGGCGCCCGTCTCTGTACAGAACTTTGGGCTTTTTTAATAAAGGATCAGGCTGGGATGAAATTGCAATGAATGTTAAACAGGATACAGGATACAGGATGCAGCCAGGGACGTATGGTGTACCAACAGCATCCACTTCATTTCCCATCCTGGCAATATGTCTGAGGACGTAAATAAGACATCAGATGGAATTACACAGGACACGATGGTCTGTTTACCTCTGGCTTATTGATGGTGTAAGGTTTATGTTCAGAGAGGTCTCTGGAAACCTTTATGGTTTTCAGGTTTGGTGTCCAGAGACCTCTCTGGAAATCTCTATGTTTCAGTTTTGGAATTGGTCCCCAATTAGAGGCAGCTGCGCCGCATTGCCTCTAATTGGGGAGACGATTTATGTTCAGCAATCCCACCTGTGTTTGTGGGTTTTTGTGTGTGTTCCTTTTTGTTTCACACCGGTTCTTGGTCGCTGTCTCTCCTTTGTTTGGTTTGTGGATTTACTTTACGAGAATAAAGGAATTTTTTCCACACAGCTCTGCGCTTCGGGTCCTGTCTCATAGCGACCGTGACAGATGGTATGTTTACCTCTGGCTTACCTATGGTCTGTTTACCTCTGGCTTACCGGTGGTCTGTTTAACTCTGGCTAACCGATGGTCTGTTTACCTCTGGCTAACCGATGGTCTGTTTACCTCTGGCTAACCGATGGTCTGTTTTCCTCTGGCTCACCGATGGTCTGTTTACCTCTGGCTAACTGATGGAAGAGTGTTTGGCATATACAAAGATGGAGTCCTTTATATAACCACCGGTCCAAATGGTGTCGTTAAGAGCCAAGACAGAGATAACATTATGAGAGATGGCCTTCAGTAGTCATTGTGTCCAATATTGCCCAATGCCACGTTCTGCTGCAGAGCAAAGGAGAGAGACTTAGAGGCACTATGTATGTACAGAGATCCAGCATTTCCACTCAGGTGTCTCTCAGAATGCCTGTACAGATCCTATGAGACCGCAAATTAATTTTGATGAGGCCAAAACAGCAGCGAAAGCATAATCTTTCCAATTTCAAAAACACAATTTCTGTATAATTTCCATAAAACGCATGAGTTTCTCCTATGGATCGGATCAAAGATTGAATTTCGGAGGGAATTTAATTCCATCAATGCTACCGCAAGCCTTTCGACGATGGAATTCTTAAGGTTGGACTTGTTTTAACCTGCCCATAGGCCCTGATCGGATCAGCCCTACCTGTATACAGGCTAATCGCTCTGCTACAATAACAGGGAAACCCTGGGATTTCTGCCCGACAACCGTAATTGTCTCTGCCACTGGGAAGGGCTTACTCTCCCTCTCCCATAAGAGGATTGGTCAGTGTTTTGATAAAGTCTATCGCCCTGGTAACCAAAGCATATGCTGAGTGCTCTGCTCAATTATCTCACTTCCTCAGGCTCCTTAGCCTACCACTCGCTGTCTATCCATGCCGTCTCCCAAACATAATTTTACACTGAAAAAATTCATGTTGGTTGTTTTTTTAATTTGCGATAATGAGAATGTGTTCTACAAGACGCACAAACAAGGCACTGGCATGTTGCAGCGCCGAGTTCACATTTCATACTAATTTAATTTGGTTTGAACCAGAGAACATGGCACAATAACACACTGTTATTTTTTACCTCTTGCCTCGGCGAGAGAGAGACAGAGAGAGAGACAGAGAGAGAGACACGGAGAGACAGAGAGACAGAGAGAGAGACACGGAGAGACAGAGACACAGAGAGACAGAGAGAGACAGAGAGAGACAGAGACAGAGAGAAAGAGTGGGAGCAATAACATTACACACTGCTATATTGTCAAATAGTTTTGAACCTTGCCTTGTGCATTGGCAGCAAGTTGGTGAACTGTGCGATTTTCATTTGTTTCCTGCTGAATGTGATGCAGAAAGGTCACGTAGAAGTTGCAGCATTACGGAGGCTGACGGGAGAGAGCCACTGCTCTCGGGAGAGAGCTTCATTGGCTCACCGCGCCAGACACTTACATACATACACACACACAGACATGCACATGTACAGGCGTACGCACACAACACCTACATCTGAGAGGGAGAGAGAGAGAGAGAGAGAGAGAGAGAGGGAGAGATAGAGAGAGAGAGAGAGGGAGAGGGAGAGGGAGAGGGAGAGGGAGAGGTAAGGAAAGGAAAGGAAAGGAAAGGAAAGGAAAGGAAAGGAAAGGAAAGGAAAGGAAAGGAAAGGAAAGGAAAGGAAGAGAGAACAACAAGGCTGCAGGAACAATTAACTCTTCACCCCCTCTTCAATAGTATCCCTGTTTGGTGCCCTCTACCCAACTAGGAAGTGTGTACAGGATGACAGCCTGTTTGAAGCCTGTTAGACTCTTACTACAATTATTCCCAAAGGAGGGTATCAACCCTCAGTGTATACCCACATTACAGTGTACATCATATATCCGCATTACTATCTCAAACCCTCTCTCTCTATTGACAGGAGCTGTGGTTTGTGATGGACTACTATCCCAAGTCCCACACCCCATTAAAGACAGACAGACAGACAGACAGACAGACAGACAGACAGACAGACAGACAGACAGACAGACAGACAGACAGACAGACAGACAGACATCATGCGAGACAGACATCATGAGTGGTGTTCTGATGGGCAGCAGGCTCAATGCATTTTTTAACGGGTAAGTATCCCTCCCTCCCTCTTCCTCCGTCTGCCTGATGTGGGGTGTGAGTGATGTCTACCATTAAGCCCCCCTCGTCAGTCAGGGGTTAATGTTGCGTCACCACCAGGGGCCTGTAGTGTTCTGTTCTGCTGTGGCATCACTGTCCAGGCGCTAATCTCACACAGTTAAATATGCATGAGCCCTCCCATTGGGACTTTAATGGTGCTTATATACCCCCCCCACACCTCCCTCCCTTCCTCCCTCTTTCGACAAACAAGACCCGCACAACTACGTCGTCAAGACAACATAGTCTATTATGGTTTGAAAGGGGGTGGGGGGAGGCTGATTGCGGACGGCAGAGAGATTTGTCAAAACATGTCACATGTCACGTCCATCACTGACCTCTGGCTACCACTGTCATCATGGTCTGTGTCTAGATCACGATTCTCCCTGTTGCCATTCCTGTAAAATACCCCCTTCGGTTGAAATGATGGTCTTTATAATCACCTCCTGTGTTCTACAGCACCCGTGGTTACCAGACTGACACGTGCAATCAGTGCGTTCCTAGGTGGCAGATTCCGCTATGTATTGCAGGAAATTGTAAGTCACAAAAAGCATTTTCTGATTTGTATAATGAAATGACACCCAGTCAAAGGTTCATATGTACAGTACTCTAGCTCTGGTTAAGATCCTCAGAATATTTTCTGGGTTCATACTCAGGAAGAAGGAGATTGCTACTTGGATTTGACAGCAGCTAATCTAGCCTTAACAACGAATGCTGTTTACAATAAAATAAAACAACCTTATATTTGGGATATGATGGGGTAAGACACTTGAACTAAGCTCAAGAGGCAGTTATAAGTTATATTCTTCAAGAATTAATTGATAAAACATTAATTGAAATTAGAGTAAATATTGCAGATGATAGTATGTCAAAACTGACCATCATCGCCTGACAGTTTTGGTTTCTATTGACCCAGTGTGTCTCCAAGATATCATGGTCAATTCATTTCATTAACCCCTATATATTGAATACTATATGAAAAAAAAAAACTCTATATTTTATGACACCTATTGCTCACACTTCAGTCACTGCCCTCCATGACCCGTGGCCACGTTGCTGTCCAAAGGCATTTCTCAGATTCATGAGCAATCAATGAAGACCATATGGATATCTGTGGGACGACAGATGTGCGGTTAGCGCAGTGTTGTAAACATGCCAATAACATCGACGATGGAGGCTAAACAGCAGAGGTCGTTTGGAATCATTCTAAATATGTCAATAATTTTCCATTTAAAAGACCGGCCAACAGTCAATGTGTTTTCACAGATCCATTTCAATGCACATTAATAATCCAGGCGTAATCAAGACAAAGTTAAATGGCAAATAAGTGATTGTGATGCTTTTCTCAATGGCTATGACTTTCAATAGGGTTGGTCAGAGCCATATACACTACACATTTCCCCCAATCTATTCAGGCATAATGGCAATCTCCACTTTCCAACAAGACAACATAGGTAATTTGGAAAACGTCTATCCCCCATTACTACTGGAATTCCCAAAGGAGGGTATCATGCTATCTCCATCAGTACCACTCCCCTACCCCTCTCAACTCCCTCACCCCACTCTCAATTAATAGGGTGTCCACCCAGAGTGGGGGGAAAAATTATATTCCTTATCTTATAAAATACATTTGACCGAGACAAATTATTATTCATGTTCTGAATCGTTTGTGTGGGGTCTTTTTTTATTAAATATCATTAACATTATATCCCAAAAGTTGGATTTCGTAACCTAATACATCTCATAATTAGCACAGAGCTCTGTTGACATAGCGGTACAGGTTTCTCGTAACAACTTTTGAGGATTTTACATTATGTGGTCATCGTCTTCAAAATGGTTTCTGCGGGTCGCAAAAAGCAAAATTAGCATTACAACAGCTAAATTAAATGTAAAAGGCTTTGAAAATTAAAAACTTGGTATACGCTCAGTGCTCCGTTGACATTTCACACAACGCTTGTTTTTGTGAGAAATCTCAAAAGAACAGGAATTTTGAATTAACATGAAAAGTGTATACTGAAATATGTAAATCCTACATGTCATCTTACCTCTATATTGGTTTATGTCCTGCGGGTTTGAGAAGAAAGATGACTAGTTCAACAGGAAAGTGAGCCTGTCAGGTAGCCAGCCCTAATTCTTGCACAGAATCCAGCCTAGCTGACGAGAGGCAGTTTTCCTGAAAATTGTGGCATCCATTGATTTAGTCACCGTAATTCTGTCCATCCTACAAGGGTACAAACTTTTGAACAGATTATGATAGAGACATGAGGTTTGGACCAGACTGTATCACTTTCCGGCCGTGATTGGGAGTCCCATAGGGCGGTGCACAATTGGCCCAGCGTCGTCCGGGTTTGGCTGGGGTAGGCCGTCATTGTAAATAAGAATTTGTTCTTAACTGACTTGCCTAGTTAAATAAAGGTTAAATTAAATAATATTTTGTTAGTGTATCTACACAAGTGACATATTATTTCACCCATTGGTCAAAAAATGCATTTTTGATTGGACATCTCTGTTTGGCCGGGGCCTTGATTAGCGGGGTTCACTACCATGGAGAGGTTAGAGAGACACAAATGAATGCATAAAAATGGAGGGGGGAAAGATGTGGTGCGTGTGTGCATGAGAGAGAGAGAGAGAGAGAGAGAGAGGTGGGGGGTTGGTGGGGATTGCTGAGCCATCAATCATTATAAAGTATCGCTCAATGACAACTGGAAGGTCTCTGACACTTTTTTACTGGCTTGATTGATGTGTTTTGAAGAGCAGGGGAGCAGGCAAGGTGTCCAGCTCTTCCCCTTTCTGACGTACGGCAAAATGCCAGATCACACATCAGCCTGCTTTGGAAGTAATACACTTTGAAATATGGAAATATGGATCAAAAGAAGCGTGTTCCTTTCATAATCAACTGACAATCGACACTGGACAAGGAGAAAATGTCATCTGATTTGGACAGGCCTCTTTGGGGTTTAATGTCAATTTTAAGATGTCAGTAAATTGATTTTAGAAAACAAAGTTTTCACCAAAGTTTGATACTGTACAAAGGTTATGTTTACCACTTACCAGGCTAAGTTATCATGTGGTTAGTTTTCTTTTTCTTCCTCATCTGTGTGGTGAAGACAGCCGTAGAGTTCGAGCACGATTTCTGTAGTGGGTGTGGCTGTAGAGGGCGTGGCTGATTGATTGATTTCTGTAGTTCGAGCACGATTTGCGTCAGCTATGTCCCATAGTTAGCTATGTCTAGAAGTTGCTCCTTTAGGATGCTCTAGGATCAGCCTACCCTCCAGAATCAGAACCTTCAGTGGGGAAAAAGTACCTGCTAGTAAGCATTTAGTTAGATGGTGCATACCATGTGTATCCTGTACATCCGACTAATAAAATCTGTAAAATGTATCTGAAAACTGCCTCCGTGTCTCAAGGAGCCTGTCAGTTTGGCCTGGGCCGTGTTCATTGGAGCACACAACAGAAAACCTTTTAAAATGAGTGCGCAGGTAGTGCGTCCCATAGGGCTGTGGTCAAAAGAAGTGCACTATATTGGGAATAGGGTGCCATTTGGGACAGACAAAGAGTGTCTGAACGCTACTCTGATGAACTTGTCCATCATATTCCACAGCCTCCCTCTGTCCACCTCTGTATATTACCGTTCCGCTGGCATGCGGAAGTTAACTTTATTGAGACGTTGAGATATGAACAGACCCTAGTGGTATAGGAGTGAAATATTACCCTGGGACAATTCCCTCCCTATATTTCACACAGCTTTATTGAGAGAAAAGGTGAGCTGGCATGGATTGGAACTCCTTGCTTGTCCTGGCTGATGTATGGGCATAGGGGCATATGTATATGTCTTGTCCCTGGCACCGTCTCTCTCTCTCTGCATTGATTGGTCACAGGCTCCTCTGCCAACCTGCCAGAGGCTTATTCATATGGGTTTCAGAATGTTTACAGAAAGTGGAATGTATAGAACAGACATCCCACTGGTTTAATCAATTTGTTGTTTCCACATAGTTTCAATGAAATTACGTTCAACCAACGTGGAAAAGACGTTGTGCCCAGTGGGATGGCTGTCTTGCTCATACTGTGTCTAAGCCCTTGAGTATCCTAGGCATGGGTTATTTAATTCTTTGCGTGAGATAGATAAACTGTATTGACTTTATGGCTGTGTTTACACAGGCAGCCAAATTCTAATCTTTTGCACACTATGCACACTCACAGGACTCTACACACTCACGCACACTGACACTCCAACACACAAATAACATGCACACACATTTATACTGACTCTACACACACGCACACACACTCACATGCAATCATCAGTTACGCTGCTGATACTCTGTTTATCATATATCCTGATCCCTAGTCACCTTACCCAAATAAATTGTCATGTTGTGTTGGTACCATGCTGTGTTGTCATGTTGTGTTGGTACCATGCTGTGTTGTCATGTTGTGTTGGTACCATGCTGTGTTGTCATGTTGTCTTGCTGCCATGCTGTGTTGTCATGTTGTGTTGCTACCATGCTGTGTTGTCATGTGTTGCTGCCGTGTGTTTTGTTATTTTTTAGGACTACATTTATATTGATTACTGCATTGCAAGAAAGGCATTTCATTGTACTTGTGCACGTGACATTAATACTTGAAGCTTGAATTGGGCTGTGTGTGCAAACGCAGTGTTTGACAACGGCCCTCGCTATTACACCATGTAATAGCAGCGCTTCACCAAGTCACATGGTGTTCCACAGGAGGCTGCTGAGAGGCTCATAATTATGTCCAGAACTGAGCAAAATGGAATGGCATCAAACACCTGAAAACCATGTGTTTGATGTATTCGATACCATTCCACTCATACCGCTCCAGTCATTACCACGAGCCCGTTCTCCCTAATTAAGGTGCCACCAACCTCCTGTGTGGTGTTCCCTGTTAGAGGATTAAGAAAGGCTTTAAGATGTCCTGATAAACTGTCACAGATATAATTAAGAAGAGCTCTGTGGTGGCCTTCACATCAATACTCCTCCAGTGGGAGGAAGAATCAGAGGAACAGAACGAAACAACTCTCTATCGGATAGATTTGGACTTCTGCCGTTTTCATCTCGGTCACAGTTGTAGGCCTTTCACATTCTCTCTGTTTCTCTCTATTTTTGAAAGGGGTTGGCAAGGTGACATTTGGAAAAGTGCATTTTGCCCTCCTCAGCGGTGGCAGCAGCCCGCAGTGCTTGTCAATCTGTTCCCTTTCCCTCCACACGACACCGCATAACAACCCCTCTCCCCCCTCCCAACTACGCCACGAGAATGACCTCATCGGACGGCGGTCCCCACCAGGGCCCATGGTAGCAAGGACGAGAACACAACCCCTGAACCGCACAGGCGGGATTTTCTCTGACCGTAACCTGACAACAGCAGCCCTTGAGAGAGGAACCAACACCTGATGTGTCCCAGAGGCCTGTGTGACATGGTGTGTCACAGCATCCCCACCTAGCTGTAGCAGAATGACACCACTAGCTCACTTTGATTGATTGGTTTAGGGTCTGTAGTCCCTCCATTGTTTTCTCTTCTCTCTCTTGATTGGTCGCAGAGTGCTGTTTGATTGCTCATTCAATAGCCAAGCCAGCCTACCTGCCCGGCCTGTTTGTCTCCCCTGCGACTAATAAAGTTTTGTGTCTAGCGAAGTTAATTATTTAGCTAAATGTACCTCATTAAGTGTGTTTGTATGTTTTTCTTATGTGCTATTAGTTTATTCTATTGTGGAATATCATTGAGAGGATAATTCTCTGTTTTGCGATGATCCATCCAGCTCGGGCGTAGAAGCCTCCATCTCTTAAGTGCCTCCGGAACCCGGGCGATCGCTTCCTTTCCTTTTATGCATTTTTAATGCGTTTTAAATAGAGAAATGATTGTTTTTGGAGCCACCATTTTGGTGCAGAAACAAACAGATGGATGCTGACAATGAGCAAGCTTCTCACGCGGCGCCTCTCTCCGCCATATTTTCTCCGCACTGACAGAAGACGGCAAGGCGTCGCTCAGCTGCGTTCTCCAACCGGCTCATAGGGAAGTAAATGCCAGACATTACAGGAATTTATGTACCAAGGAAATGGGAAAATATAAATATTCATCCAACAGTTTTCTCTGCAGTCACAAATAATGGAGCCTGGTGGGTTGTGAGGAGATGGAATTCAGCCTCAAGTTTTTTCTCCACAGTTGCAAACTTTTACCCAACCTTTCATCTGTAGGGTTTGGATTTGAACTTAATTAGAATTTAAGAACAGCAGTATTTGCCCAAAATTGTTTCCCTCACTAAAAATCTGTCCCTCAATTGTTAGTATTGTTGTTGTTTCAGGAGGTATTAAAGGCATATGTGGAGATCTGGAAGAAGAAACTGGAGCTCCACTCCAAAGTGCAACAGTCCTGTGAGGAGATGGAGCTCCACTCCAACAATCCTGTGAGGAGATGGCAGAGTTCAGAAAGTTGATTATATTTAACCAGATGCACTATTACTGTTTTGAAGGTGCAATCTCTACCAAAATGTAATTTCTCTGTTCCATAGTGGCCAGAAAATGAAATACACTAACAATAGTGGCTCATACAAAACGGCTCACATACACAGTTCTATTTAAGCCAATTCAGTACACTCACCAAGACCCTCTCCCCTTAGTTCTGTTTACTAGTGCTACATCTTGTTCCTTCAGATGGAATTCTGTAGTGCGTTAAAACTCAACATTAGAAGTCATTCATATACCGTGAATTAGTTACTTTGTCTCCAGAGCCAGGCCCAGAGCGGCAGCTAGTCTAGCGGTTAGAGCGTTGGGATAGTAACTGAAAGGTTGCTTGTTTGAATCCCAAATCTGCCGTTCTGCCCTTGATCAAGGCAGTTAACAACCCCCCCCCCCCCCCCTCCCCACGCTGATTACCTTAATTAATGCAGCCCCCCACATCTCTCTGATTCAGAGGGGTTGGTTAAATGTGGAAGACACATTTAGGTTCAATGTATTCAGTTGTACAACTGACTAGTATCCCCCTTCCCTTTCCCAGCACGCAGATTGAGGAGTTCATGAAGCTTCACCAGTTCCTATGAGAGGAAGAGGAGGCCAGGATAGCTGCCCTGAGGGAGGAAGAGGAGCAGAAGAGAGACGATGAAGGAGAAGATTGATGTGATGAGTAAAACAATCAGATCTGTCAAAATGTCAGAGGAACTCCTAGAAGCTGAAGATGTAGTCTCACTGTGCTACAGTGATAAGGTAACTGTGTTGCCTTCTCCTACCAGGGAAAGACGTCAGATCAACATCAAATGTTGCTTTATAACAGATGTAAATTCAAGTTGACGTGAAACACATTTTCAAATCATAATGTCGATTTATGGTTGAAATCTCGGTTAGAGTAAGACGAACTCTGTAGAACTTAGAGTGGCAGGTAGCCTAGTGGTTAGAGCGTTGGGCCAGTAACTGAAAGGTTGCTGGTTCGAATACCCGAGCCGACAAGGTGAAAAAACCTGTTGATATATCCTTGAGCAAGGCACTTAACCCTAATTTGCTCCAGGGGATGACCCTGTAGGTAGGCTGTCATTGTAAATAAGAATTTGTTAAATAAAGGTTGAATCACTGTATGGTTCAGATTGAACCTGTATGGTTCTAAACCCAACCCCACAGCAGTATAACTCTATTCTGTATAGTTCTGAACTCAACCCCACAGCAGTATAACTCCATTCTGTACGGTTCTGAACCCACCCCACAGCAGTATAACTCTATTCTGTATAGTTCTGAACTCAACCCCACAGCAGTTTAACTCCATTCTGTACGGTTCTGAACCCACCCCACAGCAGTATAACTCTATTCTGTATAGTTCTGAACTCAACCCCACAGCAGTATAACTCTATTCTGTACGGTTCTGAACCCACCCCACAGCAGTATAACTCTATTCTGTATGGTTCTAAACCCAACCCCACAGCAGTATAACTCTATTCTGTATAGTTCTGCGGAACTCAACCCCACAGCAGTATAACTCTATTCTGTACGGTTCTGAACCCACCCCACAGCAGTATAACTCTATTCTGTATGGTTCTAAACCTAACCCCACAGCAGTATAACTCTATTCTGTATAGTTCTGAACTCAACCCCACAGCAGTATAACTCTATTCTGTACGGTTCTGAACCCACCCCACAGCAGTATAACTCTATTCTGTATGGTTCTAAACCCAACCCCACAGCAGTATAACTCTATTCTGTATGGTTCTGAACTCAACCCCACAGCAGTATAACTCTATTCTGTACGGTTCTGAACCCACCCCACAGCAGTATAACTCTATTCTGTATGGTTCTGAACCCAACCCCACAGCAGTATAACTCTTTATTGATCTTCCCAGAATGAAGTACATAAGGTCAGATCCAGAGCTTGTTTCAGGAGTGCTGGTTGATGTGGCAAAGCACCTGGCCAACCTGCAGTTCACAGTCTGGGAGAAGATGCAGAATATGGTCCAATACAGTGAGTATTGTCTTATGACCAAACAAAGCATTGAGCGTCAATAGTTATCTAAAGAGTCTCTGTTCTCTCTTTGAAGCTCCTGTGTTTCTGAACCCCAACACTGCAAGCCCATATGTCATCCACAGAAGGCTGCTAATGGGAGAATGGCTCATAACAATGCCCAGAACTGAGCAGATGGAATGTCATCAAACACATAGAAACCATGTGTTGGATGTATTTGATACCATTCCACTGATTCTGCTCCAGCCATTACCACGAGCTCGTTCTTCCCAATTAAGGTGCCACCAACTACATGATTCCATATGTGTTATTTCATAGTTTTGATGTCTTGTACATGTAGAAAATAGAAGACTCAAGGCTGTAATCGCTGCCAAAGGTGCTTCAACAAAGTACCTCCATTTTCTCTTGATTAATTAGGCTATTTTCTCTTGAACCATTATGGTATGTCTACTAGAAATGCATGGACAATATTGAAACATATACAGTTGTATGAAAAAGTTTGGGCACCCCTGACAATTTCCATGATTTCCATTTATAAATAATTGTGTGTTTGGATCATTTTGATCTATCAAATAACTGATGGACACAGTAATATTTCAGTAGTGAAATGAGGTTTATTGGATTAACAGAAAATGTGCAATATGCATCAAAATGAAATTAGACAGGTGCATAAATTTGGGCACCCCAACAGAAAAATCACATCAATATTTAGTAGAGCCTCCTTTTGCTAAAATAACAGCCTCTAGACGCTTCCTATAGCTTCTAATGAGTGTCTGGATTCTGGATGAAGGTATTTTGGACCATTCCTTCTTACAAAACATCTCCAGTTCAGTTAGGTTTGATGGTTGCCGAGCATGGACAGCCCGCTTCAAATCATCCCACAGATTCTCAATGATATTCAGGTCTGGGGACTGGGATGGCCATTCCAGAACATTGTACTTGTTCCTCTGCATAAATGCCCGGGTAGATTTTGAGCAGTGTTTTGGGTCGTTGTCTTGTTGAAATATCCAGCCCCAGCGTAACTTCAACTTTGTGACTGATTCTTCAACATTATTCCCAAGAATCTGCTGATATTGAGTGGAATCCATGCGACCCTCAACTTTAACAAGATTCCCAGTACCGGCACTGGCCACACAGCCCCACAGCCTGATGAAACCCCCACCAAATTTTACTGTGGGTAGCAAGTGTTTTTCTTGGAACGCTGTGTTCTTTTGCCGCCATGCATAACGCCCCTTGTTATGACCAAATAACTCAATCTTTGTTTCATCAGTCCACAGCACCTTATTCCAAAATGAAGCTGGCTTGTCCAAATGTGCGTTTGCATACCTCAAGCGACTCTGTTTGTGGCGAGTGTGCAGAAAAGTCTTCTTCCGCACCACTCTCCCGTACAGCTTCTCCTTGTGCAAAGTGCGCTGAATTGTTGAACGATGCACAGTGACACCATCTGCAGCAAGATGATGTTGTAGGTCTTTGGAGGTGGTCTGTGGGCTGTTTTTGACCGTTCTCACCATCCTTTGCCTTTGCCTCTCCGATATTTTACTTGGCCTGCCACTTCTGGCCTTAACAAGAACTGTGCTTGTGGTCTTCCATTTCCTCACTATGTTCCTCACAGTGGACACTGACAGCTTACATCTCTGCGATACCTTTTTGTAGCCTTCCCCTAAACCATAATGTTGAACAATCTTTGTTTTCAGGTCATTTGAGAGTTGTTTTGAGGCCCCCATGTTGCCACTGTTCAGAGGTGAGTCAAAGAGAACAACAACTTGCAATTGGCCACCTTAAATACCTTTTCTCATGATTGGATGCACTTGTCTATGAAGTTCAAGACTTAATGAGCTCACCAAACCAATTATGTGTTCCAATTAATCAGTGCTAAGTAGTTACAGGTATTCAAATCAACAGAATGACAAGGGTGCCCACATTTTTGCATAGCCTATTTTTCACATCTGATTTAATTTCATACAACTTAATATTGCTACACTAAAATCTTTGTCTGGACAATACCCCAGTACTCAGCTTTTATTAGAAAATGAATGGCATGCCACTGTGATCATTTTCTGTGATGACAGAGTAAATTATTATGCAGCCTCAGAGGGGTGCCCAAACTTTTTTACACGACTGTATAATAAATGAATACTATGTATGAATAATATTAAACAAATTGTAATTCATCTATAAATTACCAAAGTTACGATAGATTACTATAGATTTTCTGTTAATTACCAAAATTACTGAAGATTGCGGTAACTTTGGTAAAGTACCGCTAGTTTTGCAACCCTTCTTGTGATTGATTCTCCTTGATATTTAAACTGTTGATTAGAGAACATTGTATCACCTTTTCCAGGTAGGTGAGTGTTTCCTCTCCTGGCTGTTTGACTTTCTATTTGACGTTTGGTTCGGTTTGTTAGCATTTTGCTTCAGTTGTCTCTGTGTAATAACTACTGTGTGTGTTACTATAGAAACGGTACAATTTTTCACATACAGTAAAATCGTCTCTTCGGGGCATTTTGTTCCTCTATGCATGTTGAAGGGGTTTCATCTTTGAGTTGTAAACATTCTAAAGTACAGTTGTAAATAAAGCAGTTGATTGATAAGAAAACCTGGATTCACTTTCTGTCATGACATTCTTGCCAGTGGGAGAGAGAAAAAGAATGACAGAGAGAATCTCATCAATGTAGGCCTATTGTCTGTATCTGTTACTATATGTCAGAGTAGAGTTCATTCAGCCCGTCCATCCCCCTATAACTCCCTAGCACCATCAGGGCATTGTCTTCTCCAACTTCTAGCATCTACTATTATTTCTACTGCACCGCTCAGTAGGAGAGTTGATGGAAAGATAACGCTGTATGCTAATGTCGTTGATGTCAGAAACGTTCAAGCTCACCCCTATCCTCCATCTCCTGTACAGACCATTCTCACTTCCACTGTCCTTTTTACACCTGGGGCACATTCAGCAGAACACATCGTTTCTTCAGGCCTTACAGGTGGTGCACAGCTTTAGTGCCTAAGGTATTCACCCAGGAACAAACCGTGACATGGTTTCAAATCTCACAGTCTTCCAGTATAAGAAGTGTTATGAATAGTGGAGCAATGGCTGGATGCTTAAATGTGATGAAGCAACACTCCTCAGCAAAGAAAGCCCTGGAGTGGCGTAATGGGTTAATACTGGGAATCCCGTACTTACAGGACAGAGCGGCGGGCCCCTATGGCATCAGCCCAAGGGTGCATAGGGTCTGTGCTGACCAACTGTGTGGAATATTCTAGCGCTCCATCAACCTTAGCCTGAGCCTGGAAAGGGTCCCTATGCTGTAGAAAACATCCTGCCTCGTCCCAGTGCCTGGGTTTTTGTTTTGACTTCTCCAGTGCCTTCAACACCATTTAGCCCCTGCTACTGGGTGAGAAGATGAGGAGGATGAAAGCACATACGCACATTTAGCTATTTATGTATCTCTTCCTGTCATTTACCTGTACAGTTAATTTAACCATGCAAATATTCATTTACCTGTACATTTAACTAGACTGTATATTAAGTAAACTATTATTACCCTCACTTAGATCATACGCACATTTAGCTGTTTAAGTATCTTTCTCTGCCATCGACCTGTATAGTTAACCATGCAAATATATTTTTATTTATATAAACTTGCAGTAATTGTATAACTTGTTCACCTAACACTCTGTAACAATATATAGTGTACATATTCAATCATTCACTCATACTATGCAAGGCTTATAGCTTTTGCACTCCAGACTTCTTATAGTTTTATACTTTTTCGTACTTTGCACCTGCTCTGTTTTTTTTGTAGCTGTTTGACAAAGAAGTTTCCCCCTGGCGATCAATAATGTATGTTTGTATGTATGTATGTATGTATGTATGTATGTATGTATGTATGTATGTATGTATGTATGTATGTATGTATGTATGTATGTATGTATGTATGTATGTATGTATGTATGTATGTATGTATGTATGTATGTATGTATGTATGTATGTATGTATGTATGTATGTATGTATGTATGTATGTATTTATTTATGTGTGTGTGTGTGTGTGTGTGTGTGTGTGTGTGTGTGTGTGTGTGTGTGTGTGTGTCTCTGTCTGTCTGTCTAATCAATCTCCTAATTCCTAGTAGCAAAGATAGTAGATGTTCATTTGCAGAGGTCGTTAACACTCTACTCTGAAGTGTCAGATTGTTGCCATTCGCTGTAACATTAGGCCTTATTTTCAACCATCTCACACCTCTCGTTATCTCAATGTAACTGGGACATTAACAGGAACACACTGCTTTGGCTAAAGGTTTTTATAGAGACTTTAAATTGACACAAACACAGCCATTAATCAGGTCCTCTCTGTGATGCGTTCAGATAAGCCGGCTGATTCGCCGTTCAAGGACGCTGCGAAGGTCGCCGCGGCTCTGCAGATCAGTGATTGCTGTGTAAATCGATTACTGACACCTCATACTATCTGTCAAAAGAGCACACAGACAGACACACACACAGACACACACACACACTCTCTCTAGGGGAGAAGGAGAGAACTTTCTGTTTCTTGAGGAAGGATGCTGTCGTTTTTGTCAGTTCCACAGACAGGGTTATCTGTCTATGCCAGCTGTGCCACCAGGCTGTCACCTACTGCTGCTCTGTCCCCGCCAGCTCTGTAGCCACAGGCATGTGTGTGTGTGTGTGTGTGTGTGTCTGCCTGTCTCACTGTCTGTCTGTCTGCCTCAAAATGTTTGGTAATGTGTGTGTGTGTGTTTGTGCTTATAGCCTTCCTTCCTGTTGTTCACTTACATCACTCCCAACATTGGTCTCCCCATTGGAGATACCCCACCTACTAAACTGTCTTTCCCTGGGTACAAACTACAATAACCCACAGCACATCACTGCAAACAGCCACTTTGTTGCCAACCACCTGTGACTGCATTGCTGGGGCCTTGCTCACTAGAGGCCTGGAAACGTACTAAGCCCTCTCGGCAGCCAGCGATTGATTAAGGAGATTAAGGGAGCAGGGGACATCTGGACGGCCCAATTTATGGCCCTCATCAATTATTCAAATGCACTATCTGCTACCGAATTGGATTAGCGATTGGCTGCAGCGATTCTCTTGCCATTAGTTCCAGTCCCCTGTGGTGTAGCTTTCATCAGGCTGCTGAGAGAGGAGAGAGGCTGGTTGGAGTTGGAGTTGGAGTTGTAGTTGGAGTTGGAGATGGAGAGAGAGAGAGAGAGAGAGAGAGAGAGAGAGAGAGAGAGAGAGAGAGAGAGAGTTCAGTAACAGCCAGGAATCTTGGGATACCATCCGGAGCTCACACAATCCCTCAAGTCTTCCCCACACACAGGACCTCCCTGTGTTCCCTCATTGGTTCTGAATGGCAAGGTTGGTTATACCCCGAATCAACACAATACTAGCCTGGTCTCAGATCTGTTTGTGCTGTCTTGCTAACAATGACCAAAAGAGTTGCCAAGACAGCACGTCTGCTAAATGACTAAAATGTACTACAATCATTAGGCGCATTAGCAATGTAGAGAGATTGGATTTAGGAATCCCAGCTCCAACATGTTATTTATTTCCTCCGAATCCCCCGGCTGGTCGACCCTGTGTTTTCCTGTTCCTGCCTATAGGAGTCTGCAGGTCCCTTCTGCACAGCTCAAATCCATTATCACCAGGGAAGTGATTTGAGATGTAAGAAAACAATAATACAATAATAAATTGAATGTATTTTTCAACTGGATAATCAATTTGTTCTGATGTGGGGCCGTGTCCTGGTGTGTGTTGGTCTCTGTAATACGTGTGTCAGAGAGAGTTGTGGTGGTAAATGGTCTGTGCAGTTAAGAATGGGTTGCATGGTCGTTATTGATTAGGGGGGAAATGGTGGCCATAAAGGAGAGCCATGTACTGACCTTCAGCGGTGTGTGTGTGTGCACGGGGTGTGTGTTAGTGATGTATGTGTGTGTTTGTATGTGGTAGGGCGTACATGCTTGTGTGTAAGGGGGCAGATCGATGGGAGTGTTTAGTGTGAGGCGGTGCCTAGTACGTCTCATCTCAGGAAGTTGGATGATTTGTAACAGAAGGAGACTTTGAGAGAGAGACGGTAGTTGGGATGTTTGTGGAGCTATAGGCCAAAGCATTGTCCATTAGCTGATATAAAAAGCTGAAAATGAGGCACTACGAACAGGGAGCACTCTGCTCTGCGCCCTCTCCCACTCTCTCTTCCATTAAGCCTTTATCTGTCCAAATCAAACTGGTAGTGTGTGCTTCCCTGGGCCCCTCCACCCTAGCTAGGGAGCCCCTGGATAGTGTGCTGTAGGAGGTTTCTCCCCATCTATCACCACCTTCTGTGGCGTCTGTGTTTGGAGGGCGGGCTGGGGCATTATTTGGCCCGTCCCGTTTTCCTCGCTGGCCGCTACAGCTACCGGCTCTCTGTTGTCTTTCCGCAGATGTTTACCAAGACAGATAGGACTGCGAATGGCAGACTAATAATGGTAATTGCTTCCATCTGCTCGCACACAGCTGTCAATAACGCTCGCAGTCAATTCAAGGAATTAGCCTAGCGTGGTGCAGTCACGGTAGCATTGTTATCCAGCCAGCCGTAACCCAGAGAGAGAGAGAGAGAGAGAGAGAGAGAGAGAGAGAGAGAGAGAGAGAGAGAGAGAGAGAGAGAGAGAGAGAGAGAAATGAAGCAAGTGGAAGACTAGCCGACTTTTTGGAGGGAAGAGACCTTTTAAAGATGAAGGGCAAGAGGTGGGAAGAGAGAGGCTTTTAGCACTGGTCGTGGTATGACACCATTCAACGGTCCTGACAAAACCCTCCTCTCACCTCTCTCTCAGCTTCATTCTTCAGGGAGTTCATGAGAGAAAATGAGTCGGTCTTTAGAGAGAACAGTGTTGCTACCCTGACTCTGATGTTGGGCAGACTTCTAGTGAAACTCTCACACACACTACCTCACCTTGAGCGTATTCATGTTTTTTTTTCAACATTGTAGCTTAGTCTTGACTTACCTAGGGTTTTGTCATTTTAATCCAACCGGTTTATGTGTTTCTTTGCTGTTGGCAACTGGGACAAACGACAAAACCCTAGGTACTCCTGCTCTCCTCTCTGATTCTCTCCCTCTCGCCTCCTCACGGCCTCCTTCTCTCCTCTTCACATCAGCATGCCTGGGAGGGAAGGGGTTTTCGGGAGTGTGAAAAACCACCACCCCTAGCTAGGCCGCAATCATAGCATGGCTTCATCATCATCGTGTTCCCAGTCACCATCTCTCTTCCATTATTCCCAGTTCACTGGTTGGAATATTAGGGTGACGCTCTGCACACTCTCCCACTCTCTCTTCACCATTACTACCAGTTCACTGGTTGGAATATTAGGGTGACGCTCTGCGCCCTCTCCCACTCTCTCTTCACCATTACTCCCTGTTCAGTGGCTGCTGTAAAGGGTGACAGCAGGACCAATTCAGTTTCATGTCCCAGTCACCCCGCACTGGGGAAGAGTGACACACACCGTACCTACCTCCCTCCCTCCCTCCCTCCCTCACTGTGGGTTTACTCAGATTGGCAGGTCTCTCTCTCCACTCTATTTTAAGACCTCCTTCTCTTTCCTCTTCTGTCACTCCCTCTCTCTCTTTGCCGTTTTATTTTCTCGTCTTTACTGCAACCCAGGGTTGGTGTTATTCTTACCTGCTAATGGTCAAGGATAGTTTAGTGTACAGGAAATCTGATCCCAGATCTGTTGACCAGGAGAACTATCTGTCTGGAGCGCTGGGATTCTCTTACAGCCACAGGCAGCCTAATTGGCATCAGGTGTGAGCTAACTGATTGGCGTCTCAGGAGTGTCGTATGGCTCCCTTCCTTGCTGTTTGATGGTTCAGTGTATTTAGCACATTTTGTGGGTTTATTTACTTTGTAATTCACCTTAGACTTTTGATACCTGGATGTTTTCTCATTTTTTCTCTTCCTTAATCCGTTCAGTCCCTGTTAGCTTAACTATGCTAACTACTCTGGCAATTTCTCTGGCTAGCAAACCTACTATGGACTACAGATGAAAATGTGCTATCTAGCTAAATCTGGTGCATTGTCATGTTGTACATGGTCCCTGACAAATAAATAATTACAAAGCTCATAACTCATATTGGACTGCAGTTGAATCTTTACCACAGTAATATGGACCAGCTCAGCTGAAATTGTCAGTACAGTACAGAAATTGAGAAACTCCACTGAAAATGTCACAAAAACATATTCACTTGAAGAACAGGATGACGGCACAAACAGTACCAACTGTCATTCTGTTACCAAACTTTGCATTTGCACCGTTCTTCAAGTAAATGTTTTTGTAAAATGTTTAGTGGAAATTGATAGTTGTACGGTTTGTTTAACTTTGCAAGCATTTGTTTTTGTTTGACATGCATTTTAAAGTGAGAATCTGAGTCTCAGCATCATTCTGTTACCATGGAATTGTCCATAAAGCAATTGTACACAAGAGGGCGTGCTGTTTTTAACGTGGCTGTACTGCGACCTTAGGTACGAGGCGAAGCCGCCACAACAAACATCTTTGATTGTACTTTTCTACAACAGGTTACCATACAACATATTAAAACAAGGTACTGTAGGTTTCTGTTTAATCTTTGCTGTTCTACTTTGAGGGAAACGGTGCATTTTGCATCCCATTATATGAAATGAATTCCATTAATTCCAGTACACAGTATGCCATTTCATACCTGCTGTGCCATCAAAAATATCAAGATTTAATTCAATAATTTAATATGAATAAACACAAACTTCAAACCACTTTGTTTCATAATAAAGTTTATTCTATATTACAAATAGTATTTTGTTCTTGACTGCAAAATAGGAATGCATTATATTTACATACACAGGTATACAATTAATTATAGCAAAGTTAGAGAAGCTGGCCTTTTCCCCCAGGTTTAGTTTTTATCTCTTGATAGGATACTCTTTATCTCTCAGCAAATATGGTAATATTAAAATTATTTTCTACTGTTTCTGTAACACCTGCTATAACACTGAGCTCTAGAAGGATCTATCTTTAGTTCCTACAAAACGTTGAAGGTGGAAGCTTTATCGAGTCTTGGCAACAAAGGGGTCAGTAGTCTCATACGAGCTTTGTCGCCAGGGAACATGGGGAAAAATGGAAACACCACATGGGGGGCAGATTCGCTATGAGATTCTAGGACATTCATTCTCTTCACTACCAAATAAAACAAAATGGACTTAGATAGGAGACTTTGAGTAGCTAGACACAATATGATACATGGGTGATAGTGGGTCAATTTACAGTCTCTAAACTTAACAAGGGCTCCTTAACATTGAGTTCCCTGCCAAACTCAGTCTTATTTCCTAACTACATTACCTGAGAGATAATGTAGTTCATTTATTTAATGTAGTTTATTTATTTATTTTTAATCCCAGCCCCCGTTCACGCATGAGGCCTTTTGCCTTTTGGTAGGCCGTCATTGTAAATAAGTTCTTGTAAATTTGTTCTTAAAAAAAAAAAAAGACAGATCACATTTTCCATCGGACTGAGTTAACTCAGTAGAATCCTATCTGTTCTTTCTTATCGTTAATTTGATCACAAGCTTTGTGAACAGTTTGAAAATGTTGGCAATGTGGAACGTCCAGAGAACGCGCTGCTCATGAATGTACCCCCTCGAACCTGAACACCAACCACTGACAGAACACACCCCTTTAGACAGTTCAGTTGTGGATGAATTAGATATGTTCCATTCATTTGACACAAAGGACAGGGACGTTGTGACAGAAATAAAACACAATTTACAAAACTCAAATCAACTAAGTAAATCTAAAGCTTTCAGTATACGAGCAAGTGTGGTTACTGAAGCTTCCAGACACCTGTTTGTCTTTGATTAGTTAATCAAGCGATTTTGAAAATGTCCAAAGGTGAGGGGGTTTCTAAGTTAAAACAATCAGTATCTCCTCAGTAAGTGTGTGCAGTACACCTTTAGATAATAGAATTAAAGGACAGCAGATACTTACATCTATGATTGACTTGAATGTATTGTACACCCCAATAACAAGGCATGTTGTGCGATTCATGGGTTTTGTATGAGCAAACTGTTGCATTCAACCCTGAAAGCCCTCGTCCTAATGCTTGTTCTGTATGCACTGAGCTCTTCAGATCAAACAACTGTCAAAACAGAATCTAAAAAACACATCCACAACCAGAGTAACAGGTGCCGTAATAAAACGTTTACAAGGTAGCTTTGCAGCCAGTCCTAGGCTTACAAAAATAAATGTAATTTTTTTTATGATAAAATAATATAATCCAAAGGTAAGTTTATAGGCTAGGGGAGATAGTTTCCGGATGAAAACACAGACAGACACTAGAGAAGCAATAGCAGCCAAGACAAGAGCAAGAAGCTCACTGCAGAATCAGTCAACCAGACCCAAAACCTGAGGGCTCTGGAATTGGTGAATAGTCACAAACTAATGAAACATGTATATGGGTGGGTGGTAAAGGACAATCTACCTTAAAAGGACTAAGCAAAAGGACTGAATGAATGATAACTTAGTCATTACTTATTGTACTATATCAGTTCATGAGAATCCAAAATAACCGTTTTGCTTGTGAACTGTTTAAAAGTTTCCTAGTAGCAGTAGATAAATATTTGATTGCAAGGCAGTTCCGTTTCATAACATCTAAATCGGTCAGCATGCAAGGGTATATAATATATTGGATTTTAAGGTACCACTTTATTCTTATTAGCATCTAACACTTTCACAAAACATGGTAATGAGAGGTTTGCATGGGTTGAACAGGAGATAAAGGTTCCACCTTAACGGTTAGTTACAGTTTTAACATGAACAATCAGATTTTTCTTCAGAGCAAAATAAAGAAAAGAACACGTCCACATCATCACCTGCAAGGCTTATTTTCTCTAGTTTCCTCATTTTTTGTTTTAAATTGAAGTTTTACATGCGCTTAAAAAGCCAATAAGGATCCAAGGTGGACCGAGGGCGGTCTTCACACATTCACATCACCACATGGGGCACGTTGTCAAGGCAAAAGAAAGGTCAGAGGTCTAAAGGAAAGGAGAGTTTCTCCATAATTTCTCCATCCATCACTCTCTCTCTCTCTCCATCTATTTATTTATCTCTCTCTCTCTCTCTCTCTCTCTCTCTATGTATCTCCCTCTCCCATCCAGGTTATCACATTCCACGAGTCTGTCTGTTCATGTCCGTTAGTTTCCAGTCGTCCATTTGACGTTCACTTGTTTATTTTTCCCACTCTAGTTTCAGCTTTTTGAGGCTTGGAGAAGGCCGTGGAGGACGACTACACTAACACACAACATGAGCGACCCAGAGCGCTCAGAGTTTGGGATTTCCGCATGGAAGTTGTCTCCACACTTGTGCAAAAAAACTGACGTGAAAAACGGGACAAATAGGGAAGAAAACCGGTGTGCCAAATGCGGGAGAAACCGGGACGGCGAGGAGGGGGACGGGACTCGTCCGCGGCTCCCCCTTCGGCACACTGAGGTCAGAAAATCACACAGGGTTAAGTTTTTGTTGGTTGTTGTTGGGGTGGGTTTTTTATTTCACCAAATCCTTTTCCCATGTAATTTTCTTTCCTTTGTAGCACTTTAAATACAGCGTTTTTAAATTACTTTTTTTTATCTTTTTGTAAATGTCAAGCTCCTTTGGTTTTTCAATTGATTAACCTCGTCCCAAGTCTTTACAGAAGGTCCGGTGAAAGAACCACTCTCTCTCTCTCTCTCTCTCTCTCTCTCTCTCTCTCTCTCTCTCTCGCTCTCTCTCGTTCTCTCTTGCTCCCTCCTTCTCGCTCCCTCCTTCTCTCTCTCTCTCTCTCTCTCGCTCGCTCGCTCCCTCTCTCTCTCTCTCTCTCTCTCTCTCTCTCTCTCTCTCTCTCTCTCTCTCTCTCTCTCTCTCTCTCTCTCTCTCTCTCTCTCTCTCTCTCTCTCTCTCTCTCTCTCTCTCTCTCTCTCTCTCTCTCTCTCTCTCTCTCTCTCTCTCTCTCTCTCTCTCTCTCTCTCTCTCTCTCTCTCTCTCTCTCTCTCTCTCTCTCTCTTTCGCTCTCTCTCTCACAGCAGATCCCATTTAGGCAATACCGCACCGTCTCTGTCATGTATAAAGCATGAGTCCATGGTAAGACTGCTCTCCTCCTCTCAGTAGATGTCAGTCAGCTCCCCTGGTATTCAGACAGTGTGATCAGAGGATGTATCAGAAGTAGAGTTCCCCTCAGGACATGTCTTGGGACAGCTGCAGTGTGTATCTGTTTGTGTGTGTGCTTTGATAGACCGGCGAGTGACCCCCATCCGTTAGCAGCACACATGGGTCAGACTGACCATTCCAGGTGTCAGAGCTGTCCAGTCATTGTGGTCAAGAGTTGGACGTGTGCTTCTTGTCACAGAGGAGGACCAGACAGACCTGGGTCTGTCCTCCACCAATTAGTCTTATAATAGTCAGGATAATTTAGCAAGTACC
>CM042421.1:7959399-7977420 GCA_023634145.1 Thymallus thymallus
CCGCCTCCTCTCCTTTTCTAGTTAAACTCTGCAGTCTGTCTCTTTGAAGTGTTTTTCACGGTGGGACTGAAGTGTCTGTGTCAGGCTGGATTGGAAGCAGAGTTGAAGACCTGTGAATGTGTGTGTGACAGAGTAGGGGTGGATGGGGAAGTAAGAGAGAGGAGGAGGAAGAGAGAGAGTGGGGAGAGAGAGGGGGAGAGAGAGAGGAGAGAGAGAAGGAAGGGAGAGAGGGGAGAGAGACGGAAGGGAGAGAGGGGAGAGAGAAGGAAGAGAGAGGGGAGAGAGAAGGAAGAGAGAGAGAGAAGGAAGGAAGGGAGAGAGGGGAGAGAGACGGAAGGGAGAGAGGAGAGAGAGAAGGAAGAGAGAGGGGAGAGAGATGGAAGAGAGAGGGGAGAGAGAAGGAAGAGAGAGGGGAGAGAGGAGGAAGAGAGAGGGGAGAGAGAAGGAAGAAAGGGAGAGAGGGGAGAGAGAAGGAAGAAAGAAGGAAGGAAGAGAGAGGGGAGAGAGAAGGAAGAGAGAGAGAAGGAAGAGAGAGGGGAGAGAGAAGGAAGAGAGAGAGAAGGAAGAGAGAGAGAGAGAAGGAAGGAAGGGAGAGAGGGGAGAGAGACGGAAGGGAGAGAGGGGAGAGAGAAGGAAGAGAGAGGGGAGAGAGATGGAAGAGAGAGGGGAGAGAGAAGGAAGAGAGAGGGGAGAGAGGAGGAAGAGAGAGGGGAGAGAGAAGGAAGAAAGGGAGAGAGGGGAGAGAGAAGGAAGAAAGAAGGAAGGAAGAGAGAGGGGAGAGAGAAGGAAGAGAGAGAGAAGGAAGAGAGAGGGGAGAGAGAAGGAAGAGAGAGGGGAGAGAGAAGGAAGAGAGAGAGAAGGAAGAGAGAGAGAGAGAAGGAAGGAAGGAAGGGAGAGAGGAGAGAGAGAAGGAAGGGAGAGAGGGGAGAGAGACGGAAGGGAGAGAGGGGAGAGAGAAGGAAGATAGAGGGGAGAGAGAAGGAAGAGAGAGAGAAGGAAGAGAGAGAGAGAAGGAAGGAAGGGAGAGAGGAGAGAGAGAAGGAAGGGAGAGAGGGGAGAGAGACGGAAGGGAGAGAGGGGAGAGAGAAGGAAGAGAGAGGGGAGAGAGAAGGAAGAGAGAGGGGAGAGAGAAGGAAGAGAGAGAGAAGGAAGAGAGAGAGAGAGAAGGAAGGAAGGGAGAGAGGGGAGAGAGACAGAAGGGAGAGAGGGAAGAGAGAAGGAAGAGAGAGGGGAGAGAGAAGGAAGAGAGAGAGAAGGAAGAGAGAGAGAGAGAAGGAAGGAAGGGAGAGAGGGGAGAGAGAAGGAAGAAAGAAGGAAGGAAGAGAGAGAGAGAAGGAAGGGAGAGAGAAGGAAGAGAAAGAGAGAGAAGGAAGGAATGGAGAGAGGAAAGAGAGAGGGGAGAGATAAGGGGGAGAGAGAGGGGAGAGAGAAGAAAGGGAGAGAGGGGAGAGAGAGAGGGGAGAGAGAAGGAAGGGAGAGAGGGGAGAGAGAAGGAAGGGAGGGAGGGGAGAGAGAAGGAAGGGAGAGAGGGGAGAGAGAAGGAAGAGAGAGAGGGGAGAGAGAAGGAAGGGAGAGAGGGGAGAGAGAAGGAAGGGAGAGAGGGGAGAGACTTGAGCTTGTCTGAGGTGTTGGATTCGATGACAGTTGCTATCCATTCAGGAGCTGCGATTGGTTGCCCAAAATTCTGGGACAGGGCTTGGCGAAGTCAATTATATCTGGGCAAATTAAATTGTGTGAATATGCTGATGGTCTCAATGCACATCACAACCTTCAAGTAGGCTTACCTCTAACAAATGAGATATCACAATAATGTGAATGAATACTGAGCTGCTTAGATCTTACAGGCATGTGGAAAGACAAAGCCCATCAACATGACTGTAAGATCTAATCTGGCTATCCAGTGCAGGGTTTATACACATTATTTTGAGATCTAATTTGTTAATTAAAATAGATCTCAATGACGTGGAGGGACTAATCATACCACAATTACACTAAATTAGATCTCACAACAATATGGATGGATCCACTAAACCTCACCTATAGACATATTAGATCTCAGAAACATGTGGATGGACTATGCTAATTAGATTTCCTGGATAGACTCTTGACCTCAGACAATACTCACAGATTTCTTTGCTTCAGAAATAAACGCCAATTGGTCCACAGATAATAGGACTGTCTTTATAGATAATAGGACCGTCTTTATAGCCTCAGTGCGGATAGGAAGTCTCTGATTAGAATCTCCCACGGCTGCCAAACCCCGTCAGCATCTCCCACTCCTAATGCCACATGACACGTCAACAGTTTACTCACTAGCTGCAGGTCAGACTAAGCCTGTGAAACGGCTCTTATCAGTATCCTGCCGGGCTGCATCACCGCCTGGTACGGCAACTGCACCGCCCATAACCGCAATGCTTTCCAGAGGGTGGTGCGGTCTGCCCAATGCATTACTGGGGGCAAACTTCTCGCCCTCCTGGACACCTACAGCACCCGTTGCCACAGGGAGGCCAAAAAGATCATCAAAGACATCAACCACCCAAGCCACGGCCTGTTCACCCCGCTATCATCCAGAAGGCGAGGTCAGTACAGGTGCATCAAAGCTTGGACCGAGAGACTGAAAAACAGCTTCTATCTCACTAATACACCAACTATAAGAGCACCCCGATAAACATATAGATCATGCACACACACACACACACACACACACGCACACACACACACACACACACACACACACACACACACACACACACACACACACACACACACACACACACACACACACACACAGTGTCACACACACACACACACACACAGTATATCTCAGCCTGATGAATTTGGCCCTCGCCAAAACTCCTTGTTGGGTTCCAGTCATCTAAAAACCACATACAGTATCCCTGTCCTGCGGCTAGTGTTGAACACTAACACATAAATACTTTGGAACCGCTTCACAGGCCCCATCTTTTATTCAGCACTCTGCCCCGACCATATAAATGCAATACAACTCTAATTTTGACAAATGACCACCACTACTGCTGTGCAGCGGTGCTCCCATAACTGCACACACACATTGTTGTACCTAGGCAGGACAGGAAACACACTGCGGCTCTCTGTCTGTGCCTGTCTCACATCTACCTCTCCAGCCCTAGTGTGTTTTCATTTATAATGTCCTCCATATCCCAGGGATCACAACACTACAGCCCCACTGTGTAACTTATGAGACGAGGGGCAGACTACAGGGATGTTCATGGACAAAATGTCTGGCACACATCTATAGGACGGCAGAACCACATGTTGAACTGTCCTCCTATGTTACACTAACATGTAGGTCTAAATAGAAACTGGCAAAGAGAGAGACACGTACTGTAGACACACACACACACACACACAAACACACACACATACACACACACACCAAACCAACCCCCCCATCTCAAACACACACACCAAACCCACCCATCGGCCTCTCACCTCTCCACCCAGCTCTTGTAACTGGGGATGTCCTTGGCGTAGAGCAGCTTGTTGGAAGGTGAGTCCTTGCCCAGGCGGTGTTCAGAGGTAGAGCAGGAGTCCATGAAGGTCTGGGCCACCACAGATAGACAGGCGTCCGTGATGCTACTCTTGTGGATGTCGAACACAAACTGGGGGTTCTTGATCACGTTCACCCAGAACCTCAGAGGTAGGCTATAGGGGAGAGACAGAGAGAGTTAGGGAATATCATGTCAACACAGGAACCTGGAACACCAGAACCTCAGAGGTAGGCTATAGGGGAGAGACAGAGAGAGTTAGGGAATATCATGTCAACACAGGAACCTGGAACACCAGAACCTCAGAGGTAGGCTATAGGGGAGAGACAGATAGAGTTAGGGAATATCATGTCAACACAGGAACCTTATAGGTTGGCTATAAGGGAGATAGTTAGACTTAAGGACATCATGGAAACACAACACTCTGGACTTACAGGGGACAGAGAACAGTCTATTACCATAACCTATACTAGTTACATTTCTAAGAATGCTTCTCTGTGATAGACCGACACAACAAATGAAACAGAAGACATCAAGGTGATTTTCTACATTTAGACTTAAATAACAATTCTTGTTCAAATCCAAGTCCAAGCAGATTACATCCCTGAACATACAACAACTCACATTGGTTAAAGCCAGCCGGTGGATGAGGTCGGTCTGAGCCAACACATTGAGCGGCAGAAGGGAATTTAGGACCCATTCACTTTACATTCTAGAACACAGCTTGTTGCTGATACGCTCTATTTGATGTGTGTGCGATTTAACAAAGCTCTAATCTGCGCCAGGGCTTCATTGTTTCCAGCTGTGTCTAGGGGCTTCACACCGACACTGTTCATGTTGCCTTGTTTAGACATGCGGCCCATTCCATGCCTGTCTAGAATAATCAAAACACAAGTCTATTTATTTGTTGGCCTTGGAACGAATGGAGAGACACTGGTTCTAGTGTGTATGTATGTGTGTGTGTGTGTGTGTGTTACAGCTCAGGTGGTGTAAAGGAAGGACTGAGTATTGCTTGGATTTCCTTTTGTCTCTCTCTCTCCCAGTGTCTCTCTCTCTCTCTCTCACACACTCTCTGGGCAGCATGATTTTGGCTGATGCGGCAAAAGCCAAACCAGCAAGACACTGCAGTCTAGCGGATGGACCGACTGTCTGTGCAAAAAAAAAGAAAAAAACCTGTAATCAATTTGAAAACCCCTCTCCCAACCCCCAATCTGCTTTACAATCATTCAGCTGTACAAACTAACAAAAGAGGATTTGGCGAGGGAAACCTTGGCATTATGACTCTGAATTAATCTGTATGAATCTTCTGGGATTAGCGGATGGATCAAAAGGATATTAACACTGCAAGTCTTGATTGTCGTCAATCTTGCACAGCTGGCCAATGCTAGGTTAAGGTCTAGATGGTTTCCGAGGTGAATGGTCAGATGTAAAGAATCTCTTCTCAAGTTCCGTCCCTGGACCAAGTCCATAATGGTATTAAGAATTAAGTGAATGTGACACAATACAGGTTTTTGTGACTAACTATTGCTAGGAGACGATGGAGAGCTGTGTTTACATTGCAGCAATTGTTCTGCCATTACCTCAGTACAACCTAACTTTCCCCCAAACTGTATGTAAAGTATGTTATTCATACTGTGGTGTCCAGGATCGAAGCCCATGGTAGACTGGCATGGGTATGAGTGAAGATTTGAGTTCTGCCCAAGTGGTATTTGGTTTTATTGCAAGGCCATTGATTGTTGTGCAGCTTTACATAGATTGTCTGTGGGAGACGTTTCATTGTTTTGGATGTTTGATCTGAAATAACATAGCCTTGCTAAATTATATCCAATAAGTCCAAACACATTTGGATATGTGGGGAGCAATTGGCCCCTTTGAATTGACATCTTCTGACGTATTTTACAGATGCTTGAATGCAGTTGGTACACTGCTTTGTTCTTTACAGAGATGAAGCTAGTCTTCACTCAGATACTGAATGTGGCTCTGTGAACTGTAAACTGTCAGTCAATCATCAACAACACTTGCGCTAAGGGCAGGTGAGAGTGTACAGCACTGGGGGACTACACTACAGAGTATTGTCCAGGCCGAGTGAGTGTTTAGCCTGGTCCCAGCTATGTTTGTGCGGTCTTGCCAACTCCTATGGTTTTTCGAGTAAATGTTATTATCCATGGTTAGACTGATCCATGGTTCTGATACTCAGGCTGTAGCCTATTGGTAGAAATAGAATCTAATCTCTATATGGAGAATGTGATTTAATGACTGCAATATCACTGTAACATCTCCAGACTGTTGTCAACCTTCAGAGGGATGTGCCTTCCTGCCTGCCTGCTGCTATCATTGGGAGAGTGTGGAGGGTTTATGTGATTAAGGACACAGATGAGTTGTGTGTGCTGTGCAGTGTGGGCATGTGTGTGCCAGTCTGCTCTAGAAGCTGGTAATTAAAACGCTGCTTGCTGAAGGGACACACACACACACACTGAAGAAAGAGGATGAGAGGGAGATGTCGACACACTGACTGCTAATCCAAAAGATACCATCTGGAGGAGCACTAGGAGTCTGTGACTCAAACGCACAAACACAACACACACACAAATAAACACAAACATACACACAAACTGATGTAGAAAGGCATGCACTCGCACAGGTATTATTATGCACAATGAATGTCCGCGTGCACCACACACAACACCCCCAACCCACAAACACCCCACCTCTCTCTCTCTCTCTCTCTCTCTCTCTGAAGGGCATATGCTGGGGGACAGAGGAGGCAGGTGGGAGGTGCTGTTGGAGGACTGGCTGATTGTAATGGCTGGAATGGAGTCAATGGAACAAAGTCAACACGTTTTGGTGTGTTTGGTACCATTCCATTGATTCCATTCCAGCCATTACAATGAGCCTGTCTTCCTATAGCTCTTCCCACCAGCCTCCTCTGCTGGGGGGTGATTACACAGTCAACCATGGTGGATGATTACACAGTCAACCATAGTGGATGATTACACAGTCAACCATAGTGGATGATTACACAGTCAACCACGTTGGATAATTACACAGTCAACCACGTTGGATGATTACACAGTCAGCCACGTTGGATGATTACACAGTCAACCGTGTTGAATGATTACACAGTCAACACCATGGTGGATAATTACACAGTCAGCCATGGTAGATGATTATACAGTCAACCGCGTTGGATGATAACACAGTCAACCACGTTGGATGATAACACAGTCAACCATGTTGGATGATTACACAGTCAACCACATTGGATGATTACACAATCATCCAATCATCAACCATGGTGGATGATTACACAGTCAGCCATGGTGGATGATTACACAGTCAACCAGTGTGGATGATTACACAGTCAACCATGGTGGATGATTACACAACCATGCACTGGACTGAGTAATGATGAAAGGTCTGTCTGTCAGAGGCTCTTCCTGTGCCAGCCTGCTTCTGGGAATCAAACAATATGGCTGACAGGAAAATAGTCTATTGACCCCTAAACAAATAAAACTGCCTTAATGATGAACTATTATACCCACACATTCATTCAGTCTATTAACATGGTCTACATATCTATGAATAACTGCTGTACAGAAAAAGGTCTAGACTCTAAGCTCATAGACTGCTCTCATCCAGAAACATGACAATGACAGGATTTGTTTATTGGAAACCACGCACAGCTGTGCGTCTCTCAATTTCAATCTCAGGTTAGGTTGGATTATTTCAATCTATCTCTACTGCTGGAGAATTACACAGGGCAGAGAATAATCTGGTTTGAAGGATAGGCCACCACTGGTTGGTGTAGGCCAGGGAACATGGCTCTGAGCTGGCTGGGGATTGTTAATGGTCTGTGGATGATGACTGTACCTGTTGTGTGCACACACTCTCAAAAACAAACAAGTAGAAAGCACACTGTGCAGAGAGAGGACCTGGAACTCCCTGACAGTGTTGTATAAACACTGCCGGTGTGTTATGATAAATGACTGTTTAACATTGCCACTGTTGCGAGAGTGATTCCATTAATTTCTATTGTCAGAGCGACCTACAGAGCTCTCGGAAAACACTTAACACGCTATTTTGCAAATGGTGCAATAACGCAGACGCTGAGAAGGATAAAAATTAGGACCATAAAGTAAATAGTCTCTCTTTCCCCCTCTCTCTCCACTCTCCTCCGGCCGACTGCCCCTCACATCAATTCCCAGCTCCATGGTCCTTTGGGATGGAGCTGAGTGATGCATGATGGGACCTTGGCGAAGGCCAGGGGCTAATGAGTTATTAGCGTGATGTTTAACTCCCACTGAGTCCATTTCCTCTTCTCCTCCACCCCCTCCTCTCTTCCTCTCCTCCTCTCCCCCATTCTAATCCACTCCAGGTTATTTAACCCTGCCACCCCTTCAGGAGGGGGACACGGGTCTAAATTAATCAGACGATATTCATTTTGAGTCCATTTCCTTCCCCTAGCCTCCCCTAGTTTCCTCGCCCTGGCGACTATGGGCGGCTCGGTCCTGGTCGGTAACCGTGGTAATGTCAGAGCCGGCTGCCTTGATTGGTTGCCTGCGGGATTAGCTCTCCGTCATTGGATTTAATGAAGATTGTACACAAACACACCATGGTTCATGGGTAGGCATGGAGGTGGTGGGGAGGGGGAGACAGATTTAGAACAGTGCCGTCTTCTCTCTGATATACTTCCGTTTGTGTGTGTGTGTATACGAGAGTGTGTACGTGTTTGTGTTTTCTACCTATGTATGTGTGTGTTTGTGTATCTGACTACCTGTATGTGTGTGTGTGTGTGTGTGTGGGGGGGGGGGGGGGGGCCGTACACTTCCAATGTTAACCTGTTTATGCACAGTACACAGTAAAATATCAGGAAAGGCAAGATGTCTCCAGTGTCTCACCAGTTGCTTTTCCATGTGTGTCTGACATGTGGGTCATGGATGCTGTGCTTGTCAGCCTGCTCATCCAGGAAGTCAAACATGTACTTGATGGCCAGGGGCAGGGCGCTGCCTCGGTGGGCCGTGCTGAAGATGGTCTCAAACAGGTCGTCCACAAACTTCTGTAAAGTTCCCTGTGGAAGCAGAGAGAGAGAGAGATCAGCAGTGAGCGAAAGACAACACACACACAGACAGAGAGAATGGTGACAGGTGTGTGCAACACTTCGGTATGAAACACACTGGTGTCAAAAACACTGGTGTCAAACACACTGGTGTCAAACACACTGGTGTCAAACACAATGGTGTCAAACACACTGGTGTCAAACACACTGGTGTCAAACACATCAGTATCAAACACACTGGTGTCAAACACACTGGTGTCAAACACACTGGTGTCAAACACACTGGTATCAAACACATTGGTATCAAACACACTAGTATCAAACACACTGGTATCAAACACACTGGTCTCAAACACACTGGTGTCAAACACACTGGTGTCAAACACACTGGTGTCAAACACACTGGTATCAAACATACTGGTGTCAAAACACACTGGTATCAAATATACTGGTGTCAAACACACACTTGTGTCAAACACACACTTGTGTCAAACACACTGGTATCAAACACACTGGTATCAAACACACTAGTAACAAACACACTGGTATCAAACACACTGGTGTCAAACACACTGGTATCAAACACACTGGTGTCAAACACACTGGTGTCAAACACACTGGTATCAAACACACTAGTATCAAACACACTGGTATCAAACACATTGGTGTCAAACACACTGGTATCAAACATACTGGTGTCAAACACACACTTGTATCAAACACACTGGTATCAAACACACTGGTGTCAAACACACTGGTGTCAAACACACTGGTATCAAAACACACTGGTGTCAAACACACTGGTGTGAAACACACTGGTATCAAACACATTGGTAACACTTTACTTGACACCCAGTGTCATAACACTTTATGATACAGTCATAACCATGTCATAATATGTCATAACAGCTGACATAACTTGTCATAACCTGTCATAGTATGGTCATAACATGACCAATATATTTACACCTGTTGTGACATATATTGTGTTATTTTATGGCTGGTTATGACACCCGAGTGTCAAAACCCACATTTATTCAAATTAGTTTTTTCCCTGCCAAGAACCTCCTTTAAGTTCTTAAATCCTTTAAGTTCTCTTTACAGTCAGATAGGCCAATCATGTACATGCCCTTATATCAGTGCATTGGGGCAGGTGCATGTCTGACATCAATGTGTGCACAATAACAATGGTCTTTTAATATGGTCCAAAAAATGACTATGGTGTAATGAAATGCTTTTCCTTGTGTGGTAGGTTTTGTGAGGTTTTGACACTCTTATGTTGGTGTCATAACCAGCCATAAAATAACGCAATATATGTCACAACAGGTCAAAATATGTGTCATGACAGTGTTATGACCATATTACTTTCTCTGGCTGTTACTGAACTTGTTCCCCCTCTGTTAGAGATACAATAGAGAGAATACTATCAGCTGAGTCCTAGCTCTCTCTCTCTCTCTCTCTCTCTCTCTCTCTCTCTCTCTCTCTCTCTCTCTCTCTCTCTCTCTCTCTCTCTCTCTCTCTCTCTCTCTCTCTCTCTCTCTCTCTCTCTCTCTCTCTCTCTCTCTCGCTCTCTCTCCCCCCCCCTCTCTCTCCTTCTCTCTCTGGTCCTAAATCTCCGGCCTTTGATGGGAAATTGTTTTTTTCACAGTTCACTTTTAATAATATCTGGGAACGGGAGGCACATCTCCTAAGCCTCTTTGTGTGGAGGGATTAGCTCACACACTGCACCATTGACCCTAATTTGATTTAATGTTCTCGACTTTAAGGAGCAGAGAAGAGAGAGAGAGAGAACGAGATAGATAGAAAGAGAGAATCTAGTCCACTTGTAACGAATGAGCTGATAGAATACAAAGGGGAGAAAAGAAGAGAGGACAGAATGAATAAACGCGACAGTGAGGGAAGCCTATCAGGAAAGAGACACAAGCACGCAGTGTGTCAGATGAGGTGTGCACAAGCGGCAAATAAAAATCCCATTTTGTCTGGAGCGGTGACTGAGTCAGAGAGAAGAGAGGGGGGAGAGGAGAGGAGAATCCAGTTAGCTGACAATCACAGCCGTGATTCTACCTTGTCCCACATTTCTGACAGATTATCATTTGCCCATAAAATGAAAACTCACATTTCTTCCTCAAACCCTGTGTCGTCGTGGGGACAGTTTAGAGGCAGGGAGGCTGTTCTACGTGTAGTGTGTGTGTTTGTCTTATGTAGCAACATTTTAATTTCTGTTTTTGACATTGGATAAAAGTAGAGACTCAGAACTAGAAAATGATATGTCAAACACTGCATTTTTGAGGAGCAATGGGAAAGTAATTCTGCTTTGAAAGTTGAACTTGTAAACTCACTTCTAAAAAAAGGGCATTTTAAAGTTTTTGTATCTAGTGAAGAACTCTTCTTTGTCTACACCCATTCAGCATTTTTCACACCCTCTTAAGCTTTAGCCCCACCCATCTCGTTTCGCTCTCGGAGTGTTCAGAGCTCACACCTGAATTTTTACCTCTGGATATGATGAAAACAGCCTAACCAGCTCTGCTGGCAACAATTTCACTACGCTTTTTTGCCGATGTTTACTGACACCGGCCATATTCAACGGGTGTTGTACATTTAAGTTTAAGACATATAGCTAGCTAGGTAAACAATGAACCTAGCTAGGTAAACAACATGTAAGACCACACACATCACGTTAGCTAACGAGCAAGCCAGCAAACATTAGCTACTTAAACAACAATGAACAGTGACAAATCATGTTGTTACTACCAAACGAATAACAACGTCATACACGCAACGTTAGCTAGGGTGCCAGACAGCTAACGTTAGCTAGCTAACAGTACACATTAGTTTAAGACACAGACAGAAAACCTCATCGTGACAGTCCTTCATTGCCATTACAGTCCACTGAAAGATCGTTAGCGCCGGGCCGACCAACTGTATTTATTGGCGAGGTGAAAGTCAAATGCAGTCAATTACAGTGCTGTCGTCCCAGCCATACCTCACCAAGAGAGATGGTTCCCAAGATAAACCAGTTACTTCACAAACACACTCCATCTGTAAAGATGACATACCGTTTCTGCATGGCATTCCCCCCGACCAGGGCAATCACAGGGAAATACACTCTTAGAAGAAAAGGTGCTATATAGAACCTAAAAGGGTTCTTCGGCTGTCCCCATAGGAGAACCCTTTGAGGAACCCTTTTCGGTTCCAGCTACAACCTTATTGGGTTCCACGTAGAACCATTTCCCCAGAAAGTTCTACATGGAACCCAAAATAGTTCTATCTGGGACCGAAAAGGGTTCCTCAAAGGGTTCTCCGATGGGGACAGCTGAAGAACCCTTTTGGAACCCTTATTTCTAAGAGTGTAGATCATTGCGTGTGTGTGTGTTATGTGGGTGTGTGTGTCAGTTTGTGTCTGTGTGTGTGTGTGTGTGTGTATGTGGGGAGGCATGTGTGTTGTGTGGGTGTGTGTCAGTTTGTGTGTTTGTCAAACACATTTTTTGTGAATGTTTGAGTATGTGTGTCTGTGTGTGTGAATGATTGACTGAGTGTTTTTGTCTGTCTAAGCGTGTTAGACTGTGGGTCTGGTACCTGTGCTTCATAGAGAGAGCGTTGCCATATTAATTACACAGCTCCACAGTGACTGCTCGCTGGCAATCACAGCACACGCCAGAGAAATTACAGACGACACTCTCTCTCTCTCTCCATATCTGTGTTGCCTCCTCAGCCATCTCTGCCAACAACTCTGTTGAGTGTGTGAATCTTGCCACTAAGAACTCCCATTATAGAACCACAAAACGAACCAGGCGGAGTGTTGTCTGTCTGAACCGCTAAACAAAGAGTATGGAACACACCACACTCCATGATCTCTCTCTCTCTCTCTATCTCTCACTCTATGGAAGAAAACATGTGTGATGTCAAGGAGACGCATAATTAGCTAGTGGATTGGTAATTCCCATTGAGCCAAAGAACCAAATGAACTGATTTTCCAAGGGGCCATAGCGCCCAGGCTATCTCAAAGAGACTCATTTTATGGCTATTTCCATTTCTGTTTATCACCAGATAACATCTTTCCACCTTTACAGGCTTTACCTTTGTGTGCCACCTCTATCATTAGATATGCTGCTGAGGTTTGAAAGACACAATATACAGTCACCTGAAGGTACCACGTTCATCTGTACAACAATAGTACCCAAGTATAAACACCATGGGACCACGCAGCCGTCATACCGCTCAGGAAGGAGAAAAGTTCTGTCTCCTAGAGATGAACGTACTTTGGTGCGAAAAGTGCAAATCAATTCCAGAACAACAGCAAAGGACCTTGTGAAGATGCTGGAGGAACCAGGTAGAAAATAATCTATATCCACAGTAAAACGAGTCCTATATCAACATAACCTGAAAGGCCGCTCAGCAAGGAAGAAGCCACTGCTCCAAAACCACCATAAAAAAGACAGACTACGGTTTGCAACTGCACATGGGGACAAAGATCGTACTTTTTGGAGAGATGTCCTCTGGCCATAATGACCATCATTATGTTTGGAGTGTTGAGGATTCTTTGCGTTGTACTGATTTTCTCTTTTTTATTCAAACAAACTTTAACTTAAAAAATAACACAGACAACGGCTTCTGAGTATATATAAAGATCTTTAGTTTAATACAGAGTAAACATAATTTGTATAGCTCTTTAAACGTTCTGCAAAGTTCTAAGATATGGTCAGTCTTATATAGCTTTCCGTACATTTCATAAAAAACATTGGGTCTTAGAAAGGTGTGACCTTCACAATAAAAGTATATTTCGACAGTATGTGGTTTTCTCTCAAGACTGTAGTGTTCCCTTTCTCCCAGAGAACCATATAGATTAAGAGCGAGGCCTTCTGGGGCCTGTCTGCCGTCTGATAAGTATCTGTGGGCACAGCTCAAAACAAGCTTTTAACACACACACACAAAGGCCTCTCTCAGAAGAGACCTGACAGTTTAATATCCCATAACACAATTTATTAACCCTTTAAAGGGAATGAGACCCCTAGTTAACCCCTTCACTGTCAGCTAGAACAGGGAGTTCCAAGGCCCCAAAATAGAACGGATTATTGCACAGACACTACTAATCACTCAAGCTTATATTCAATATAAGGTAATATGATAAAGTGGATAATACAATCTCCAACAGGACGAAAAAGGGGGGACGCTTGCAAGCTGAAGAACACCATCCTAACCGTGAAGCACCGGGTTGGCAGCATCATGTTGTGGGGGTGCTTTGCTGCAGGAGTGCACTTCACAAAATAGATGGCATCATGAGGAAGGAAAATTATGTGGATGTATTGAAGCAACATCTCAAGACATCAGTCAGGAAGTTAAAGCTTGGTCGCAAATGGGTCTTCCAAATGGACAATGACCCCAAGCATACTTCCAGTTGAGTCAAAATGGCTTAAGGACAACAAAGTCCAGGTATTGGAGTGGCCATCACAAAGCCCTGAACTCAATCCTATAGAACATTTGTGGGCAGAACTGAAAAAGCTTGTGCGAGCAAGGAGGCCTACAAACCTGATTCAGTTACACCAGTTCTGTCAGGAGGAATGGGCCAAAATTCACCCAACTTATTGTGGGAAGCTTGTTGAAGGCTACCCGAAACGTTTGACCCAAGTTAAACAATTTAAAGTCAATGCTACCAAATACTAATTGAGTGTATGTAAACTTCTGACCCACTGGGAATGTGATGATAGAAATAAAACCTGAAAGAAATTATTCTCTCTACTATTATTCTGATATTTCACATTCTTAAAATAAAGTGGTGATCCTAACTGACCTAAGTCATGGAATTGTTACTAGAATTAAATGTCAGGAATTTTGAAAAACTGAGTTTAAATGTATTTGGCTAAGGTGTATGCAAACTTCCGACTTCAACTGTACGTCTACATATTTTCACTTAGGTCTCAGAGCCTACAGGGGATGAGGAATAATATTATATTTTAATAATATTCCACACCTGAAATTACTAACTCTAGTCTGAGTGTGTGTGTGTGTGTGTGTGTGTGTGTGTGTTGCGTTCGTGCGATAATTCACCTTGGTGGCCAGCAGTCTGGTCAGGTATATCTCAGAGACCATCTTGGAGCCGCGGTCTCCCTCCTTCTGGTCCCCGTGTTCGTGGTTCTTGACCAGGTGCCACACCTTGACCCCGCTCTCCAGGTCGGGCGTGATCATGGGCTGTGCGCGAGCGGCAGGCTGTCGGGGCTCCCCGTGTACTTGATCATGTTCTCTGTGGAACGTAAAGAACAACATCAGAAACAGATAACATGGACATACTGTAGCACAGACTACGAAGACATAATATAGACAGTGTAGCTGTGGGAAGATGGTTGGGGGTTCTGCGTTTTTTTTCTCCAACAGGTGGCCTGCGCTACAGATGGCTATGTCGGTCTGCTAATACAGGACTAGTAAACTCCCAATGCACCACACATTTCTTTCTACATTTTTTATTCTGATTTTTTTAGGGGGTTCTACAGCACCCTCAGCACCCATACTTCCCGCTGCTATGGTGTAGAGTTTATATAGAGAGACAACACACCTAACACAGGGGATATGGTGTAGAGTATATATAGAGACAACACACCTAACACAGGGGATGTGTTGTAGAGTATATATAGAGACAGCACACCTAACACAGGGGATATGGTGTAGAGTATATATAGAGACAACACACCTAACACAGGGGATATGGTGTAAAGTATATATATATAGAGACAACACACCTAACACAGGAGATATGGTGTAGAGTATATATATATAGACAACACACCTAACACAGGAGATATGGTGTAGAGTATATATATAGAGAGAGACAACACACCTAACACAGGGGATGTGGTGTAGAGTATATATAGAGACAACACACCTAACACAGGGGATATGGTGTAGAGTATAGATAGAGAGACAACACACCTAACAGAGACAAAACACCTAAGACAGGGGATGTGGTGTAGAGTTTATACAGAGAGACACCACACCTAACACAGGGGATGTGGTGTAGAGTATAGAGACAGCACACCTAAGACAGGGGATATGAAAATAAATTCTGAGCCAGCACAATACTGTTCAGGTCGACAAAATGGTGAGAGACAACAACATAGACAAAACACACATTACAGACAGACGAAACACAAACCAAAGACAGACAAAACAAAATACAGGTGGTCAAGCCATACTACACTGTTATTCTAAAGGATACTACACTGTTATTCTAAAGGATACTACACTGTTATTCTAAAGGATACTACACTGTTATTCTAAAGGATACTAACTGTTATTCTAAAGGATACTACACTGTTATTCTAAAGGATACTACACTGTTATTCTAAAGGATACTACACTGTTATTCTAAAGGATACTAACTGTTATTCTAAAGGATACTACACTGTTATTCTAAAGGATACTACACTGTTATTCTAAAGGATACTACACAGTTATTCTAAAGGATACTACACTGTTATTCTAAAGGATACTACACTGTTATTCTAAAGGATACTACACAGTTATTCTAAAGGATACTACACAGTTATTCTAAAGGATACTACACTGTTATTCTAAAGGATACTACACAGTTATTCTAAAGGATACTTCACAGTTATTCTAAAGGATACTACACAGTTATTCTAAAGGATACTACACAGTTATTCTAAAGGATACTACACAGTTATTCTAAATGATACTACACAGTTATTCTAAAGGATACTACACAGTTATTCTAAAGGATACTACACAGTTATTCTAAAGGATACTACACAGTTATTCTAAAGGATACTACACAGTTATTCTAAATGATACTACACAGTTATTCTAAAGGATACTACACAGTTATTCTAAAGGATACTACACAGTTATTCTAAAGGATACTACACAGTTATTCTAAAGGATACTACACAGTTATTCTAAAGGATACTACACAGTTATTCTAAAGGATACTACACAGTTATTCTAAAGGATACTACACAGTTATTCTAAAGGATACTACACAGTTATTCATGAGATCGGACATTGAAACTTTTACAACAACAAGCGCGTGGTTAATTTTTCATGCAGTCTTTTTCTCTCAGGAGGTAGAATACGCCTTGGCACAACTCGTGGACACAAAATCGAACAGGTGTATGGCGAGATTAAATATTAATGTGCCCACCCCATTTGATGAGAGTGGCGATGACATTTAAAAACACGACAGCTCGATTAATGTTTACACAGAGTGAAAATAATTGATCAGTAGGACTGCTGGTCGAGGGAGAGGACGGTGAAATAAATAATTGATCAGTAGGACTGCTGGTCGAGGGAGAGGGCGGTGAAATAAAGAATTGATCAGTAGGACTGCTGGTCGAGGGAGAGGACGGTGAAATAAAGTGGGTTTTGGCAAAGGCAGATGCTGCAGAAATCAATCTGTCCTTCCAGAGAGCAACGCAGGAAGAGTGAATGATGGCGGGAGAGAGGAAGAGAGGAGAGGGAGGGGTAAAGTACCAGAGAGAGAAAGCAGGTATAGTGTGTGTGTGTGTGTGTGTGTGTGTGTGTGTGTGTGCATATGTGTGTGTGCATGTGTGTGTGTGCATGTGTAATAAAGAAAGTGGTGTTCGTCATCCAGAGTGTTATTGAGTGGGCTGGTATTATAGAGCCTGATGACAGGTCCAGTGGAGTGGAAGGTCCCTAGAAGGAGTGCTCCACACACACACACACACACACACACACACACACACACACACACACACATACTGAAATACTACTATGCTGACATATCACACAGGAGTTTTGATTAAGAAAGGAAGCACACTCTCTCTCTAAATCCCTTTCCTCCTTGCTTCATCTCACTCTATCATTTCCTCCCTTCTCCTTCCATCCCTCCCTCCCTGTTCCTCTCCTCTTTCTCTTTCCCCCTTTTCTTCATCATCCCTCCTTATTTCATCCTCTCTCCACCTTCACCATTTTCTCTCACTAACTTTCTTCTTTTCTCTCCCGCTCTCCTTTGGCTCCATTAGAATCCGTCTCTCTTCTCCTCAGTGCTTCTCCATTGTGATCAGTCCAGTTCAAAGTCACTCTCCACATCTACCCCGTGTCTCAAGTGGATCTGGCATCGTTTGAAGTCAATTCCCCAACTAAGTGAAGAGATGTGTGACATTCTGTCTGCCTCTCTCTCTCTCTCTCTCTCTCTCTCTCTCTCTCTCTCTCTCTCTCTCTCTCTCTCTCTCTCTCTCTCTCTCTCTCTCTCTCTCTCTCTCTCTCTCTCTCTCTCTCTCTCTCTCTCTCTCTCTCTCTCTCTCTCTCTCTCCTTTTTCTTCGGTCTAATTTGAGTCGAGGAACGGAGGCGAGGCGGTGAGATGGGTCATGGAGATGAAGTGTTAGCTGGCTAATAAAGTCATCATTTGATGTGTCTGTAGTGTTTGAGGCCGGGCGGCGTTGCCTTAGATCTGGGTTTGATTTGAT
>CM042421.1:7977620-7995120 GCA_023634145.1 Thymallus thymallus
CCATCAGGAAAATGAAACAATTTGGCATGGGTCCCCAGGTCCTCAAAACGTTCTACAGTTGCACCATCCAGAGCATCCTGACCGGTTGCACTGCCTGGTATGGCAACTGCTCGGCATCTGACCGTAAGGCACTACAGAGGGTAATGCGTACGGCCCAGTCCATCACTGGGGCCAAGCTTCCTGCCATTCAGTACTTATATACTAGGCGGTGTCAGAGGAGAGCCCAAAACATTGTCAAAGACTCCAGTCACCCAAGTCATAGACTGTTCTCTTTGCTATAGCACGGCAAGCGGTACCGGAGTGCCAAGTCTAGTTCCAAAAGGCTTCTTAACAGCGTCTACCCCCAAGCCATAAGACTGCTGAACAATTAATCAAATGGCCACCCGGACTATTTACATTGACAAACCCTCCCTCCATTTGTTTTTACACTGCTGCTACCCACTGTCTATTATCTATGCATAGTCACTCACTGGACTCTACCCACACACTCACTGGACTCTACCCACACACTCACTGGACTCTACCCACACACTCACTGGACTCTACCCACACACTCACTGGACTCTACCCACACACTCACTGGACTCTACCCCACACACTCACACATAGATAATCTCTCCCACTCTTCACATACGTTGCTGCTACTCTGTTTATTATCTATCCTGATTGCCTAGTCACTTTACCCCTACCTATGTACATATTACCTCAATTACCTCAACTACCTTGTACCCCTGCACAATGACTTGGTACCGGTCCCCCCTGTATAAAACCTCGTTATTGTTATTTTATTGTGTTGCTTTTTTTGTAAGTAAGCATTTCACTGTAAGGTCTACACCTGTTCTATTCAGCGCATGTGACAAATAAAGTTTGATTTGATTTTGATGTATGCCTTCTATTGACCAGGATGTATGCCTTCTATTGACCAGGATGTATGCCTTCTATTGACCAGGATGTATGCCTTCTATTGACCAGGATGTATGCACCAGATGTACTTTTGATTGACATCAATCATCCCTTCCTCTCTCTACATTTTCTCTTCTGGGCTGGAGCTGGAGTTGTCATTCAGAGTGGGCACTTACCTGTAGGGATAGTCAGGTAGTTGGCAAGTGTGTGTGTGTTGTCTTTGAGTGTGTGAGTGTGTGTGTGTTGGTAGAGTCCTCTGCAGTAGATTGGATTGAATTGTAATATCCCTAATGGATTGGGTGGGAAGGTCGTCCGCTCACCTCCAGAGGGTCTGTAAAGGAGTGGTGCATCGATCCCAGTCAGACAGATGGGATGTAGACAGGTCAGAGGAGAGAGGAAGTCACTGTCGTATAAATAGCCTCACTCTCAATTAGCACCTGACAGTTCCCTTCACCTTTACAGCCCTGACAACACACACACACATACACACACTCAATCACAATGCTATAACAGTGTCCAACATTTGTTTTGTGTGTGTGTGTGTGTGTGTGTGTGTGTGTGTGTGTGTGTGTGTGTGTGTGTGTGTGTGTGTGTGTGTGTGTGTGTGTGTGTGTGTGTGAATATGCATAATCTGGCACTGTAGAGTACACCAACAAGGAAGCCAAAATCGAAACACGTCCAGAAGTCAAAGAGCAGGGAGTGAATGCCATAATACTGCCCTAGCAACAGGCTGATATCACTGTACTGTACAACAGGAGATTCAGGGGGGCTAGAGCTGCTTCTACTCAGTGTAAAATACCCATTTATTAACACAAGGCAGGCTGGGAAAACACCAAACTCTATTGAAATGGATCCTCCGCATCGATTGTGGCCCGTGGAAGGTGTAGAAACAGATACTTATGCTGGCTAACATGGTGGATAGCATTTCATAAACCGCTGCTGTTCACCAATGGATAGGGTTTCCCTCTGCTATACACACAGTGCTGGAGAGATATTGTCAGACATACACAGAGGACAGACAAGCTAATGCAATTAGAGTTCTACAGTTGCCAAACAAGTGAAATGTTAGCAAGTGAAATGCTGTGTGTGTGAGGAGCGCTTTGCTAAAACAATAAGAGCAGGCGTGATGCGGCGGGCCAACGGCGGTGTGTAAGAAAGGTTGCGGTTAATTAATGAGGAAGTGGTTGTTGGAGATAGTTGCCCCTGAGCATGCTGGGACTCCCTACAGGGAGCAATGGGGCTGCAGGACTACACCTCCCACAATGCCTAGCGCCAGCCTAGAACCCTGGAATGCAGGAAGCTGTGATGTTTGGGTGCTGAAGAGGAAAAGAGAGAGAAGTGAGAGGAGGAAGATAAGCGAGAGACAGAGAAAGAGAGAGAGAAAAATAGAGAGTGGGGGTTGGGACGGTGTTGTATCTTCAATATCATTTTGAATATTTATGAGAGGGGGGGAAACAACTTTTGTGACTCAGAGCTCTGGAGGGCTTTGGCACTTTTGCTGACTTTCTAGTGGGACAAATTAAGCTTAAATTATTGTCCTCAGGGACACACACGCCTCTCTCCCTCCATCCCTCTCTCCCTCCATCCCTCTCTCCCTCCATCCCTCTCTCCCTCCATCCCTCTCTCCCTCCTTCCCTCTCTCCCTCCATCCCTCTCTCCCTCCTTCCCTCTCTCGCTCATTTACTCATTTTACTGCCTTTGGCTTCTATCCATGCTACACCCTCTCCCCCTCCAAGAGGCTCATTACCCATCTAAGGGAGGAAGGATTTGCTTTCTGTGCAAAATATAAATACAAACATGGCACTATACAGCAGCATCCATGCATGGCAGCTAGTAATGAACTTAGGGGATGGAGGAATCAGGCAAGGCTGCCAAATGTTCCCAGATGATCTTCATTGTCTATTGTGGCGAGAAGGGGAGAAGGGGAGAGGCAAACCAACAGGCATGTAGTACACAAGGTGACAAGAGCAGAGGGCGTACGCCTTCCAACTGTTCAGCTGTCAATCAAAGTGACGGACACATGGAAGGGTGAATCACGTGGCCATGTAGCTGAAGTTAGTGGAAGAGGCGAATATATTTTACAGACAGAAATATTTCTCTCTCTCTCTCTCTCTCTCTCTCTCTCTCTCTCCATCCCTTCATCTTTCTCTTTCCCTCTGTCTGGAGAGACACATGGCTGGCATTTCTATTTCCAAGCGTGTTTCCCTCTTTGACATTCTGCCACGTCTCCAGCTCACGTTGTGTGAAACTAAGTGGTAGGCAATTGCCAGCCAATGCTGTACAATCACCTGCTACAGCAGATGAGGTGTGGTTAGAAGATCCTAGTCTACGCACATTGACACAGGCTACAAGATTCTAGCCTCAGCTAGCAGCTAACAACAACTCAGTTTAGTTTTCCATCAATCTAAGCCTTTAGATGTAACTGTGAAATACATGTACAGTGTTCAGCTAACCCTCCTTGAACCCTACTGGAGTAGTGAGATGACTAGAGGCTATGTTTGCAGTGCACCAGGCATTTTTCCAGTGAAACAGATGAGTGCAAAGCAAATCACCACCGTTGACAAACGAAGGGGCGCTTGGTTCGCCTGTTCTGGGAGCAGGCAGCTGAGGCTAAATGCCTGTAATGTCATAACAAGGACAGATTTGGTGGCCAAATCACACGGCTCCATCCATCCTCTTCTCCATCAATTGACTGCTCCCTCATTGACATTCAACACATTTAGTGACTAAGCTTTTTTTCTCTTCTCTCTCCTCTGCAGGCTTAGCTTTAATGAAAACGGTGCACTTGATTACATGTGGAGAGCAAAAAACTGAGGCCGCTCTCATCTCCCGGGATGAGAGTAGTAGAGTCGGGATTGGAGGATAAAAGGGCATGGAATGAAGAGTTGGGAAACATGCACATCACAGTGTCCTTGGAACTCAAATTCCCAGGGAGCTGAGTGTCAGAATGAAGGGTGTGAGCTTGTGTGTATGTGCGTGTTTCAAACAGGCGCAAACTCACACAACCAAACACACACAGACACTTGGGAAAGAAGAGATTCTGAACTGTCGCGTCGTCGATAACCCAGTTCCATCTTGGGCTATTATGGCGATGACATGCCAGGAGACTGGCGAGGAGGCACAAGATGACGGAAGGCACCACGCTCCCCATTATTTTGTCTCCCACGATCAAGGTTCAGTCGTTTTAGAAAAGAGACGTAATGAAAGAAGTCAACAGGGCCCGCCACGCAAATTAAACCATAGCGAAATTCATCAGACAACTTACCCTCTATTGCATCTCATTTTTATTCAGTCTTTTTAGCGCTTTAATGTTTCATGTTTGTATTAAATAATGTCTCTTTGGTTTTACATCTGAGGCCCACAGTCTCTCTCTCTCTCCCTCTCTCCCTCTCTCTCTCTCTCTCTCTCTCTCTCTCTCTCCCTCTCTCCCTCTCTCCCTCTCTCTCTCTCTCTCTCTCCCTCTCTCCCTCTCTCTCTCTCTCTCTCTCTCTCTCCCTCTCTCCCTCTCTCTCTCTCTCTCTCTCTCTCTCTCTCTCTCTATCATTTGCCCTTAAATTCTCTCTCAATCTCCCTCTTTCTCCCTTTCTCTTTCTCACTCTCTCTGTCTTTTCTCAAAGGCCTGTTTTGTTTTCCTTCTTCAGACATTCCAAAGTTTTTAAACTGCCAGAGACATGTGTCCAGTTTCCAGAGCCAGACTGCAGACTGAATATGAAATAGAGAGGGCTGAGCTTCAAAGGAGGGAAGCAGAATCAGTGAAGGCTGTAGTCATAGCCTCTTGCGTGACACTGGTCTGGGTGGGGTGAGAGAGAGAGGAGAGGGGGCTGAGAGGTCTGGGTAGGGTCAGACCGAGGTGAGGGGACTGAGTGGGTCTCTCTGAGTAGGGGTTGAGTTAGAAGGGGGGGGGGGTGTAAGGGGGCCTGAGCTCCCCCAAAAAACAATTAATGAAGTGTTCCTTTGGCCCCGGGCTGCTAGACTTGGCAGGGTACTGGCAGAAGAGGGGGATGAAGATCAGCATTCAACACCCCCTGCCAAGATGCTGATGCTAGACAGGGATGTTTGTTGATTTATGCCAGAGTTGGGAAGCCATCTTGGATAAGACAGGGAACTTAATGTTGAACAAGTGCTCTCGCTGTCCATGTGTGTTGGTGTGTGTCCATGCACATGATTGAATACATGAACGCACGTGTGTGTCCGTCTATGAGGAAGTAAATGTGTCGATGTGTCAGCACTGCCAGTTAAGGGAATGGGGGGGGCTCCAGGGTGAGAAGAGAAGAGGGGGAGAGATAATGGGAGAGGAGAAGAGGACAGAGCAAGGTGGAAGGGTACATGTTCAGCTGTCACTAGGCCCAGTGATAATGTGTGTTCCCCTGGACAGTGACATCGCCCTCACTTCCCTCTCTCCCCGACCCACCCATCATTTAAGGCCTACCACTAACCCCATTAACACACAACTATTAGTACGAGGCATGTGTGTAGGGGCTAGAGGGGGTGGGGTGGCGGGTGTAGGTGGGTGGGTGGGTTATGAAGTTATATAGCACTGCCTGTGCATGAAACATGACTAGGGTCAGTGTGGTGATCCTGAGGGGAAAACAAACACACACACACACACACAGACATGTACGTTCACACACAAAAGCAGGGTGATTTTAGTAATGAGCCGACCTTCGCTTATTTTGCCGATGCGTGTTTCTCTCCCCGATCGCCAATTACCATTCCGTTTGCGTGGCGAAAAATCCCATAATCCTTTGGGAACGACGGTGTAGCTGAGATAAAAATCCACTTATTAGGTCTGTGTGGAGGAGCGGTGGTGGGAGGGAGGGAGGGGAGGCAAGGGGGGCAGAGGGCGGGCCGGCTCTCTCTCTCTCTCTCTCTCTCTCTCTCTCTCTCTCTCATTCTGAACCTGATCTAGACTTCAAAGCTGTCTGTCTGTCACCCTTAGCCCTTTTAAGATGTTTATTGTACCTCAACTTAATAAGGATCCATATTGAGTCATCTGAACTGCACCCCACTCCAGGCATCACCACACCAATAGTTTGATCTGAACCGCACCCCACTGCAGGTGTCACCACACCAATAGTCTGGATTTATGAAGAGAAAATAAGTAACACACGCACACACACACTCACACACACACTCACACACACACTCACACACACACTCACACACACACTCACACACAACACACTCACACAACACACTCACACACACAACACTCACACACAACACACTCACACAACACACTCACAAACTCCCTGAACACAACTCTTTCTGTAGTCTGTGTCAATGTAGCTGTGTGTAGTAGTATTGATTCTGGGAAAGTTTACGTGAGTGTACGTGGGTGTGTGTGTGTGTGTGTGTTTCTACCTGAATTCTGTGTGTGAGTGACCCAGTTGTGCAGCCCGTTTTCCTGCTCTGCTGCAGAGAGAGGAGAGAGGAGAGCTGGTCACCCCCAGAGACCCAACGCTGGGCCCTGATTGGCTGTTGGAGTCTCACCTGCATCATGTTCTCTACTGTTACAGGGACCACTAGACTGAGACTCATAAATCACAGAGAGAGAGAGAGAGAGAGAGAGAGTGAGAGAGGGGGGGGGGGGGGGGGGAGTGTGAGAGAGAGAGAGAGAGAGAGAGAGAGATGATGACAGAAGCTGACACAGGCCAGGAGAGTATAAAAGCTCATGGACTTAATGAATGATCTCTACCATCAATGAATTAGAGATGATGTAAAGCATGATGTCTGAAGGTAACAGTATGGCTGTAACTCCAACAACTTCTGTGGATTGGAAAACCATATTCCACAATACAAAGATGAGAGTAGACACTCACACACACACGTACTACACAATAAACACACCTTTTGGACTACTTAAAACAATGCAAGGTTTTACCGCGACCACAAAATAAATATAATTTGTATAACCTTTCACAGCACTGTTTAATTAAAGCATATCAACTTGGAGTTTTAATTAAATGTTTAAGGGAGAGCGTTCACAGTCTGCTACACAGAGTCATTACTGGAGAGTCAAGCAGCTCTTCCTGCGTCTGAAAAGAGACGCGTTTCGATGCTTATCGAATGACTGTTCACAATTCATGTCAGGGTTGGCGGAGTGTGTGTGTGTGAGTGTGTATGGTGTGTGTGTGTGTTGATTCTAGGGTGTCTTGGTACATCACTAGGTCCTTTAGACTACGATACCTCAGCACCAGCAGGTACAGCTCTGGATACTTTATAATTTAATTCCCATTGGTTGAATGGCTGTAGAATACAAATAGCTTGGTCCAATTGGATGAGCAAGTCGTGGTGTGATTTGACAGGTAGTTTTTGTTCTGGGGAGGAGAGGGCTAGGCTAACTACTTCGGTGGTTGTGAGTTGTCGTTGTTTCGTTGGCTTTGGAGTGTGTTTGGTTGTGAGGCGATGTTTGTGTAGAAGACTTTAGTGCTGCATCTCTGCTTGTGTGATTAATGGCTGTGTCGTAGAGGAAGCCACAGAGCTCTGCAGTGCTGCCAGCTGTAAACTGCTCCAATTCTTCCCTTCTCCCTCCACACCCACTTCACTTTGCTCTAGCAATGCCACAGCTACAATCAACCAACAACTAGGCTGCATACCCAACAAAAGAACAAATTCAACACCCTTTCTAAAATCGTCATGTAAAAAGCCGATCCTACAACCCTACCTAACTACCTAACAGTAAACTGCTCTCACTCGACAACCAATTCGACTGCCCTCTCCAAGATCTCACTATACCACCCTAACCAACAAATTAAAAACATGAATAATTTCTGACCTGTCCTGGAAAAGCAGAATAACTCGTGCCCGTAATCCCATCCACTCAAAGAGACATAAGCTTACAGTACTATGAACCAAACCAATACTATGAACCAAACCCAATACTAGGGACCACACCCAGTACTACGAACCAAACCCAATACTGGGAACCATGAATAGATCCAACGTTATTCCTTATTCTAAATTTCAGAGGCATGTTTGTTCTACAAAACATATTACTATCTGAAAATTCTAAAACGTTGTGCCCTGCTGAACGCATCCCTACCATGGTCACTGTTTGGCCCCTCCCCTCCCAGAGGGGTTTGGTCTCCCTGGTCTCTGTGTGGTTTAACAGCGGTTTGAAGGGAGCAGGCCTGTCTCGCAACCCTCTTCAATGAGCTCCTTGTAAACACAGGGCTCTGCCAGCTCTTTCAGCCTGCCGGGACGGCCACACAGCATACAGACATGGTAATTATGACGGAGAGAAAGGAAACGGAGGAGATATGTGAGAAACAGCCGCTTCACTTGTTTTGTTGTGAGGCAGGCGGATAGAGAGTTTCTGTTTCCTCCCCTTGTTCTACTACACTCTCACTGTGTATTGAACTCTCTCTCTGGAGTTAAAACCCCATTTCAGTGTCTGATATTCACATACAGTACATGCAGGCATAGATGAGAAATGGATGGAATTGTATAAACCCTCGGTATACACACACACCTCTACTGTCTATCTTCCCTCCTGGCACCCTATCAACCACACTAACGGAGGGGAGAGAGTTCAAATCACGTCTGTGCCACCTCAGTTCCACTTCCAGCTCCAATAACTCCAATAACTGCCAGATATGGGGAGTATTCAGCCGTATTTTGCTCAGGTTGGGAGTGAGTGAGCAGCCATTTCCCCCTCGGTGCTGCCTGCCATCTATCTGCACTGAGGAGCACCAACCCTTCACTCCACTCTGATTAGAGGGCCCAGGCACTCAAATCATTCATGGATGAATAGGCGTTCACAGATACCTATTCTTCGAAATGAGAGCAGAGACAGTTCTCGCTCGCTCTTTCTCCTATCTCCTCTCTCTATGTCTCCCCCTCTCTCCCTCATTCTCTCTCTCTCACTCTCTCGTATATATCCACTCTCTCTCTCCCCTTTTCCCTTAAAAAAAAGGCAGACAGAAAATTGTAAGCATGCCGAGAAAGGAAAGTGTCATGTCGGAATGCTAATTAGTTTTTCGGGAAAAGGTCAAACGCACCATCCTCAAATCGATTGGACTCATTTTGTTTGCGTGCCGTGAAATAGCAAAGAGTTGAAAACCATCAGCGAATCAGAGGGGCATAATAATGACGTGTCACTATGGCTCCACAACTACAAGTCCCATGATTCATAGCTGGAGGCGAGCCCTTGTTGACACGCTGTGGTGATGCTGTAGTGCAGCCAGGGTTGTGTGTGCACTAATACCCTCCTCAGCCATCGGTGGGTTATCCATTATGAACGAGCCAGCAGAGAGAGACAGAGAAAGAAAAGGCCAAGCTAACAGTAACTAGCCTCTATAAATACCCCCAGAATCCTACGCATGAAGTGTGGATCTATTTTTTATTACATTTGTGTAATAAAACACACACGTGGCCGCTGACTAGGTCTCCTGACTCGACACACACGCACACTCATCCCTAACCTCTGTGCTCGCCGGCCCTCTGTCTAAATCAGGGGAAAGATTACTTTCCCTGCTGCTCTGCTTTTCATTAACTAAACGCTGTGTTTCACACACAGGCCAAATGGAAAAGTGAGGCGGGCAGTCTGTGTGTGTGTGTGTGTTTGGTATAGTCTCACTGTGTGTGTGTGTGTGTGTGTGTGTGCGTGTGTGTGTGTGTGTGTGTGTGTGTGTGTGTGTGTGTCTGTGTGTGTGTGTGTGTGTGTGTGTGTGTGTGTACTAGGCAGGCAGGCAGGAGATTGAGAGCGAACTCTAATGGTCCTAGAGGCATGCTCTCTCTTTCTCCTTCACTCTCTATCACTCTTCACCTCTCTCTTTCTCATTCTAACTCTCTCAATTTCCATGTCTCTCTACCTTGTTCTCTCTCAATCTCTCGCTCTGCCTCTTTAACCATCCATTTATCTCTCTCTCCTTTTATTCTGCCCCATCTCTCCCTCTCTCTGAGCCCATCCCCCTCTCCCTCCCTATGATAGTGAATGGTAAGGACTACAACTCTCTTTGCCTGTTGCCTGAGGATGGTCCAGCGTAGCCAAGCAGCCTGACAGGCAGCAGTGGGCAGAGCAGCAGGCATCGGACAGTGCAGGCATCGCAGCAGGCATCGACACCACATGCATCGCCCTCTGAATCCCTTCCCAGGCCATTACCGGCCAGGCCTTCACTTCTCATTTGCCGCCTGGCTGGACATCACGAGCAAATAGCCTCTTCTCTCTGCCATCCTCCCCTGCCCGCCTTACCCCCTACCTGCCTCTTCCACCCCACTACCACTATTCACGCCCTTTCCAACAGGACAGTGGTGAAATTGGAATTTGGACGGAGGCCTCAGCAAACCAGAGCACAAAGTCAACACCAGAACTAGACATAAGGGAAACAACATGCAGCCTCTGTGAGAGAGGGGTGGGGAGAGGGGGATAAGGAAGGAGAGAGGAGAGAGGAGAGAGAAGAGAGGAGGGAGAAGAGAGGAGAGAGAAGGGGATAAGGGAGGAGAGAGAAGAGAGGAGAGAGAAGGGGATAAGGGAGGAGAGAGAAGAGAGGAGAGAGGAGGGAGAAGAGAGGAGAGAGAGGGGGAAGAGAGGAGAGAGGAGAGAGAAGAGAGGAGAGATGAGGGAGAAGAGAAGGGGATAAGGGAGGAGAGAGGAGAGAGGAGGGAGAAGAGAGGCGAGAGGAGGGAGAAGAGAGGAGAGAGGAGGGAGAAGAGAGGAGAGAGAGGGGGAAGAGAGGAGAGAGAGGGGGAAGAGAGGAGAGAGAGGGGGATAAAGGAGGAGAGAGGAGAGAGAAGAGAGGAGAGAGGAGGGAGAAGAGAGGAGAGAGAGGGGGACGAGAGGAGAGATAGGGGGAAGAGAGGAGAGAGAGGGGGATACGGGAGGAGAGAGGAGAGAGAAGAGAGGAGAGATGAGGGAGAAGAGAGGAGAGAGAAGGGGATAAGGGAGGAGAGAGAAGAGAGGAGAGAGGAGGGAGAAGAGAGGCGAGAGGAGGGAGAAGAGAGGAGAGAGAGGGGATAAGGGAGGAGAGAGGAGGGGAGAAGAGAGAAGGGCAGGGAGGCAGGGGTTCCCATGGGCTAATAACCTGACACAGCATTCCATCTCAGCCCTCACTACAGAAAGAAAGAGTAAGGAGAGAGAGAGAAAGAGACAGACAGAAACAGAGAGAGAGAGAGAGAGCGAGAGAGAGCGAGAGAGAGAGAGAGAGAGAGAGAGAGAGAGAGAGAGAGAGCGAGAGAGAGAGAGAGAGACCCACTCTTACATCTTGCTTCTGAGAAGCAGGTAAAATCACAAAGATAGGACGTTTTCGTCTTTGAAGGAGACAGCCTTTCGTGGGCCCAAGGGACCATAGTACACTAGGATGGGTCAAGTTATCATAGTAGTATATTCAATCACCTGTATTCCTGCCTATGTGACTAATGGGACTATTCCTCAGTGATTTGTAGGTCACATAGTGAAGGTAGAGATGTATTATATCACATATCACGGCCCATAGACACGTGTCACACAGAGAGAGAGAGAGAAAGAAGTCAGCACTATAGCTACATGCATTCTTCATCTATGGATGGAACACCCACTGCTGCCATGGCAACCCCCGAACATTCCACGGCGGTGGCTCTTAGTTGACGAACACAGAATGTCCTGGTTCTTTGGCCAGAACACTTACGGATACAGGACTGGAGTGGTTTTTATTGTGTATCCAGTGTGTCTGTTTCTCTGTGTTGTAGAGTGGTTGTGTTTGTATTATGTATCCAGTGTGTCAGTTTCTCTGTGTTGTAGAGTGGTTGTGTTTGTATTATGTATCCAGTGTGTCTGTTTCTCTGTGTTGTAGAGTGGTTGTGTTTGTATTGTGTATCCAGTGTGTCTGTTTCTCTGTGTTGTAGAGTGGTTGTGTTTGTATTATGTATCCAGTGTGTCTGTTTCTCTGTGTTGTAGAGTGGTTGTGTTTGTATTGTGTATCCAGTGTGTCAGTTTCTCTGTGTTGTAGAGTGGTTGTGTTTGTATTATGTATCCAGTGTGTCTGTTGTTTCTCTGTGTTGTAGAGTGGTTGTGTTTGTATTGTGTATCCAGTGTGTCTGTTTCTCTGTGTTGTAGAGTGGTTGTGTTTGTATTATGTATCCAGTGTGTCTGTTTCTCTGTGTTGTAGAGTGGTTGTGTTTGTATTATGTATCCAGTGTGTCAGTTTCTCTGTGTTGTAGAGTGGTTGTGTTTGTATTATGTATCCAGTGTGTCAGTTTCTCTGTGTTGTAGAGTGGTTGTGTTTGTATTATGTATCCAGTGTGTCAGTTTCTCTGTGTTGTAGAGTGGTTGTGTTTGTATTATGTATCCAGTGTGTCTGTTTCTCTGTGTTGTAGAGTGGTTGTGTTTGTATTATGTATCCAGTGTGTCAGTTTCTCTGTGTTGTAGAGTGGTTGTGTTTGTATTATGTATCCAGTGTGTCAGTTTCTCTGTGTTGTAGAGTGGTTGTGTTTGTATTATGTATCCAGTGTGTCTGTTTCTCTGTGTTGTAGAGTGGTTGTGTTTGTATTATGTATCCAGTGTGTCAGTTTCTCTGTGTTGTAGAGTGGTTGTGTTTGTATTATGTATCCAGTGTGTCAGTTTCTCTGTGTTGTAGAGTGGTTGTGTTTATGTTGTTCCAGAGGCTGTGTGTTTATCAAATGCTGCACAGCAGGGAGGGTCATAAACCATATTACCCTTGTCCCTAATGTGCCCTGTATACATGGATATACACACAAACGCAAGCACACACTCACGGGGACGTACGGTACACACACACACTCACACGCATACACACTCCCTCTATCTCTCACACACACACAGACACACAAAAATGTGGTCGTCCTACAGCATATTTCATCATTAGCTCTAAGCAGTTAATCCTCTGCTTCACTGGCTACAGCTCCCTCACCCCATTTTAATAACCTGCATCTCGGTCCTCTGAGTCCTCACACACACACACACACAATCGTCATGGCATGAATCCAATGTGCAATATCATGTTATAGGATTTGACCCTCAATTCAAACACAATAGACAAAGGGAAGAATGTGAATAAGTATGATGGCTAGTCTTGTGGAGTAGTGGAGATGGGTTTGATGGCTAGTCTTGTGGAGTAGTGGAGATGGGTTTGATGGCTAGTCTTGTGGAGTAGTGGAGATGGGTTTGATGGCTAGTCTTGTGGAGTAGTGGAGATGGGTTTGATGGCTAGTCTTGTGGAGTAGTGGAGATGGGTTTGATGGCTAGTCTTGTGGAGTACTGGAGATGTGTTTGATGGCTAGTCTTGTGGAGTAGTGGAGATGGGTTTGATGGGGGGGACTAGGGGGTGAGAAGCCATTCACTGTGAGCACTTACTGATATGACATTGAGTGTGAAGGAGAGAGGGAGGGAGAGACAGAGAGAGAGCATCAGAGTGATGGGAGTGTGTGTGGTGGGTTAAGACAGAGAGAGAGAGAGAGAGAGAGAGAGAGAGAGAGGAGAAAGGGCTACGGCAGAGAGTAAATAAGATGAGGTTAGAGGATAGGTTGACCTTTCCCTTCACAAACAAACATTAACCATTCACCGGCAAATTTACCCGTTTCTCCTTCCCTCCATCTCTCCTGACAACCAGCAGCAGTCCCCCCCCCCCACTATCCCATTTAGCCTCCCTTCCACACACACAAACCAAACCCCGCACAAACACCACGATGGGCCCCATCAAGCCCACTTCCTGTGTGTGTGTGTCTGTATGTGTTTCCAGTTCAAGGTTAGCTGCACATCGTATTGAACGGACCGCTCTCCCCCATCGGGCTGGGCAGGGGGAGATGCATTAACACCTCAGCAGGAGGCCTCAATCTCAACCCTGTTCTTCACCCGCTCCACTCCTCCACCCCTCTCTCTACTGAGGTGTCCGACCAGCCTTGGCTTATAGTGGGGTAACCAGTATATCCACCCAGGGAATCCTTACCCTTGGCCAGACACTGAGCGCTGACACCGAGCGCTGACCGCTAGTAATGGGTTTAACTCTGTCTCCATCTTCATCTCTCTGTATACATCCCAAATGGTACCTTATTCCCTTTATAGGGCTCTAGCTATCGGGCTCTGGTCAAAAGTAGTGCGCTATAAACGGAATAGGGTGCCATTTGGGACGCATACGCTATCTCCAGCCTCAGAGCCAAAGCCAGGGGCAGTCTGGGGGAAGAAAGAATTGGTCCATATGGAGCCATTCACTACCTAATGGCAGGAGGTGGTATATATAGAGGGGGTGGTCCATATGGAGCCATTCACTACCTAATGGCAGGAGGTGGTATATATAGAGGGGGTGGTCCATATGGAGCCATTCACTACCTAATGGAAGGAGGTGGTATATATAGAGGGGGTGGTCCATATGGAGCCATTCACTACCTAATGGCAGGAGGTGGTATAAAAGTCATGGAGGGGGTGGGGGGGCATGAAGCGAGGGGGTGGAGAGAAAAAGAGATGTAGAGAGAGAGAGAGAGAGAGAGAGAGAGAGAGAGAGAGAGAGAGAGAGACCACTAGGCAAAGAAGTCAGATCCAAGTCCAATTTTGATAGATTTTTGATTGATATGTCAAGTTAAGCCGACGTCAATTCAATTTCACATCAACCCAAGCGTGAAACCCTGTGTATTTTGGGGGGCCTCGGAACTTGAGTTAAAATAAACAGAGGAACAGAGAAACCATGCCACTAATATAAACAGAGGAACAGAGAAACCATGCCACTAATATAAACAGAGGAACAGAGAAACCATGCCACTAATATAAACAGAGGAACAGAGAAACCATGCCACTAATATAAACAGAGGAACAGAGAAACCATGCCACTAATATAAACAGAGGAACAGAGAAACCATGCCACTAATATAAACAGAGGAACAGAGAAACCATGCCACTAATATAAACAGGGGAACAGAGAAACCACGCCACTAATATAAACAGGGGAACAGAGAAACCATGCCACTAATATAAACAGAGGAACAGAGAAACCATGCCACTAATATAAACAGAGGAACAGAGAAACCATGCCACTAATATAAACAGAGGAACAGAGAAACCATGCCACTAATATAAACAGGGGAACAGAGAAACCATGCCACTAATATAAACAGAGGAACAGAGAAACCATGCCACTAATATAAACAGAGGAACAGAGAAACCATGCCACTAATATAAACAGAGGAACAGAGAAACCATGCCACTAATATAAACAGGGGGACAGAGAAACCATGCCACTAATATAAACAGAGGAACAGAGAAACCATGCCACTAATATAAACAGGGGAACAGAGAAACCATGCCACTAATATAAACAGAGGAACAGAGAAACTATGCCACTAATATAAACAGAGGAACAGAGAAACCATGCCACTAATATAAACAGAGAAACAGAGAAACCATGCCACTAATATAAACAATATAAACAAGCCACATCCACACCTCCCTGGGCTTACAGTAACCACAAGCCCCCGTGAAAGTCCCGGGAAATGTCTTTACGCCGACCACACTCGTCACTCCCTCCCTCCATCCAAAAGAAGAGAGTGGGAGCGTGAGAGAGAGAAAGCGAGGGAGAGAGAGAAAAGGAGCGTGGCGCTAAACAGGCAAAGACAAACCACAATCTGGTCAGAGGCTTAGCAGCACAATAGCGTTGGGGAAACGGGGAAGGGCTACAGGACAGAGCGTACGCTGTACTTTGACAGTTCTGAAGCTCTGCGTTCTACGGCTGCTTTTGTGCTGACGAGATATACAGTACATGTAGTGTTATAATCACAGCTCTGATTATGTCATAAAGGACTTCGGAAGGTGTGTGTAGGTGTGTGTGTGCACGAGAGACCATAGTAAGAGACCATAGTAAGAGACCATAGTAAGAGACCATAGTAAGAGACCATAGTAAGAAACCACTGCATCCTTGAAATCCCGATTCATAATTCCAGTGTGTACAGAGCGTTATACTCAACCCCGGTCATAAAACAATTTCACAGCCTTTAATTCAGTCAGTGAATAAACTTCCCACTCATGCAGCCCAGAATTTATAACCAAACAGGACCACAAGGCAGGCTTCATGATGTCATAAACAAGGTAAACTACATGAGCCCACCCACCCTTAGCCATCCTGCTAATATTAACTCAGTGGGACATGGGATATGTTAGTCAGTGCTGTGATAAGTAACAGTCAGAGTAGTGGAGGTGAGTGGAGAGCCAGTACTGTATAAATCACTGTCCATTAGGCAGGGCTATAAACACACTGATGGGAGCAGACCCTTTTATTGTCCTGTCTGGTTTTACCAGCACTGACATCATCTAACAATATATTCAATATGGGGGGTGATTGTGAATGAGGGGATCTGGAAAGGGTCACGTGGTCTCCCAAATGGCGCAGCGTTCTAAGACACTGCATCTCAGTGGTAGAGGCATCACTACAGACAACCTGGTTTGATTCCAAACTGTAGCACTTCCGGCTGTGATGGGGAGTCCCATAGGGCTGCACACAATTGGCCCAGCATTGTCCGAGTTTGGCCAGCGTAGTCCGTCATTGTAAATAAGAATTTGTTCTTAACTGACTTGCCTAGTTAAATGAAGGTTAAATAAATAAAGAAATGTGTTCTGTGCACACATTCAACATGTGTGTATCTCACTACCTCCTAGACTATAGACTACAAAGTCATCTAGCAGTCTCTTGGCTATATAGACTAATAGAACCACTTGAAGACGGCCCACTCCAAACAGCCTCTCTCTCTGCTCTGCTCCAGCTCTCTGGGGAGGGAGAGGCTGAGGCGGTTCAGGCTGAATCGAGGGCTCGTCTGATGGGCCGTGCTCTGAGACGTGACTGGGCTGTGCTGCTAGCCACTTACTGCAGCCTCAGCCTGTCTGTTTTAACGCAGCCTAGCTGGATTATTCCCACACTGACACAGAGATGACAACAACAACAAGGCTAACGGGAATCTTGCCTGTTGACTAAGTTCTTGTAAACTTCTTGGAGGGAGAGCTCTTGAGGAGTGGAGGATAAAAGGATGGCACACTCTCTTTTTCCTTCTCCCTCTCTTTCACACACACACCTCTGTCTGGCATCCTACTCCCTCTCTTTCTATCACGCTCTTTCCTTCTCTCAGCACCCCTCTCTCCTCTCCTTCCTCTCAGCACCACTCTCCTTCCTTCTCTCAGAGCCACTCTCCTTCCTTCTCTCTTCACCCCTCTCTCCTCTCCTTCCTCTCAGCACCACTCTCCTTCCTTCTCTCAGCACCACTCTCTCCTCTCCTTCCTCTCAGCACCACTCTCTCCTCTCCTTCCTCTCAGCACCACTCTCTCCTCTCCTTCCTTCCTCTCAGAACTACTCTCTCCATCTCCTTCCTTCTCTCAACACCACTCTCTCCACTCCTTCCTTCCTCTCAGAACTACTCTCTCCATCTCCTTCCTTCTCTCAACACCACTCTCTCCTCTCCTTCCATCTCTCAACACCACTCTCTCCTCTCCATCCTTCCTCTCAGCACCACTCTCTCCATCTCCTTCCTTCTCTCAACACCACTCTCTCCTCTCCATCCTTCCTCTCAGCACCACTCTCTCCATCTCCTTCCTTCTCTCAACACCACTCTCTCCTCTCCATCCTTCCTCTCAGCACCACTCTCTCCATCTCCTTCCTTCTCTCTGTAATGCTATTGTCCTCAGAGC
>CM042421.1:8000120-8022620 GCA_023634145.1 Thymallus thymallus
ATATGACAATAAATAGAACCACGTGGGAACTTGTATGGAATGTTCTGTGGAAGTACTGAAATTCTCACAGAAGAACATTGTTTCTTAACATTCTCGGAACAATTTGAGAACATGATTTTAAATAGAACCATGAGTAAATTTCCCCTCTGGGATCAATAAAGTACCTATCTATCTATGATGGAGTACTTAAATTCCCACAGAAGAACATTGTTTCTTAACGTTCTCTGAACTTTTTGAGAACATTCCCAATGTCAAACCAAAATTTGTTCTTAACTGACTTGCCTAGTAAAATAAAGCTTAAATAAAATAAAAAAATTAAAAACGGTGCTAAGAATGTTCCAAAGCCAAGCAACTATGCTGCACCATTCCTAGAAAGTTGTGGGATGGCTGTATGCAAAATAACCCTAGGACAACCACACTCTCACAAAGGTCTAAGAAACATGGTTCTCAGAACGTTATGTTCTAGCTGGGTCCAGTCCCGTCAATGCCGCCTGACCTTTTTAAAAATGTGCTGGCTCAGAGTGCTGGCTCAGTGGGCCGGGGAGTGGGGACCGTGGATGAGGCTAGCACCCAGCCATCCTCTAGTAAGGGTCAAAAGTAGTGCACTATATAGGGAATAGGGTACCATTTGGGTTGCAGGACAGAGCGGAAAACATGAAATAAATAGTGTTAGTCTTTCTGCAGGCCTGTCTGATGTCCTCTCCACCGCCAGCCCATGCATCATCACAAGAGAGAGAGAGCCTGGGCCGGCGTTGTTGTCGTGACGATAGCTCGGGGCACACACACATGATCACCAGACATTCTTATATCTGGAGCTATAGTTGGTAGAGCAGTTGTGGACTTCCTCCATCTACAGCCCTCCTGCTGCTTACTCCTATACAGCCCTCCTGCTGCTTACTCCTCTACAGCCCTCCTGCTGCTTACTCCTCTACAGCCCTCCTGCTGCTTACTCCTATACAGCCCTCCTGCTGCTTACTCCTCTACAGCCCTCCTGCTGCTTACTCCTCTACAGCCCTCCTGCTGCTTACTCCTATACAGCCCTCCTGCTGCTTACTCCTCTACAGCCCTCCTGCTGCTTACTCCTCTACAGCCCTCCTGCTGCTTACTCCTATACAGCCCTCCTGCTGCTTACTCCTCTACAGCCCTCCTGCTGCTTACTCCTCTACAGCCCTCCTGCTGCTTACTCCTCTACAGCCCTCCTGCTGCTTACTCCTCTACAGCCCTCCTGCTGCTTACTCCTATACAGCCCTCCTGCTGCTTACTCCTCTACAGCCCTCCTGCTGCTTACTCCTCTACAGCCCTCCTGCTGCTTACTCCTCTACAGCCCTCCTGCTGCTTACTCCTATACAGCCCTCCTGCTGCTTACTCCTCTACAGCCCTCCTGCTGCTTACTCCATCCGTGTGTGTGTGTGTGTGTATGTGTGTGTGTGTCTCTCTCTTCTTTCTCTAACAAACTATTTTTATTCTCATTCTCTCCCCCCTCCTCTCTTTCCTTCTCCCTACCTCCCCCTTCTCACACCCACCACATCCTCCATATCTCTTTCTCTCCCTCAGTCCACTCTCTCTCCCTCCCTCCCTCTCTCACTCCATGTCTAACACTGCAGGTACACCATTCCTTCCGCACTATGGTCAGTTTCACACTGAGAGTCCCTGGGTGGAGTGAGAGTAGCAGGGGAGGACACAGGCTCTCCTCCTAAAAGCCTCTGGATGAGAGATGAGGCTCTGCTGCGTCTGAACCACGGCCAAACACAGAGTACGGAATCAGGTCACTCAGACCTCTCGCTGTCCCTCTCTCTTCCTCTCTCTCTTTCTCTGTCTGCCGGCCAGCTACTGCACAAAGGGAGCTCTCTTCTGGACTGGGCATACAGCTCAGTAGATACAGACTACAGAGAGTGAGAAAGTGAGAGAGAGAGAGAGAGAGAGAGAGAGAGAGAGAGAGGGAGAGAGAGAGAGAGAGAGAGAGAGAGAGAGAGAGAGAGAGAGAGAGAGAGAGAGAGAGATGGAGGCACAATGCGATTAGAGGGACTGAATGAGATCCACTGTTCAACGCTCTCTGATGTTTGGCCTAATCTGGGCCTGCAGTGTCACAAAGAGGAGTCCTATGGTCCGCTGGTTAAGGAAGTTAATGACACACATTATACTGGTAGAAGTGCTTCCCCACAACACCACTGCAGAGCCATGAATCACTTATTTCCCATTTCTCTATATAAACAACACAGCAAACATGGGTGGGTAGTCTAATAATTGGTCAATGCAATCGCCAAAAATGAACTTCACAACACATAATTATGTACAGTGTTTCCACTGTGTGAAATACCTTGCATTACTGCCTACGCTGTTGACTTCTAACATTCACATTCATTATGCAATCATATCAACGCATACAGAGAACTTATTCTATTGTATTTATCTTTCATTTAACTACTGTAGGTGAGTCCCATTGAGACAGGAATCTCTATTTCAAGGGCCTTGGCTGCCGACGTGGACTTGACTCGAACTTTAGACCGTTATTTCCTGTACAGTTGCAGCTCCATGCAGAGAGCTTGGAGTTTGGGGTGCAATGTGCAGTCTGTCTGAGCGTTGATCCGTGGCACCCTCTATCCCGCTCGCCACGCATGACAGAGAGCCCACCACCGCCCACCCTCTACGCTTCCCTCCCTCCACCACAAACACTGGCCAGTTGACTCCTCCTCTATCTTTCATGTTCTCTGTTTGGAGGCTTGCCGTTTCTCTGCTCTGACTCCATCCACTATACCACATCTTTCTCTCTGTTCAGTCAAACGTCACTTCAAGTGGCACTCTCTCTCACTTCCTCCTCTCCATCTCTCTCAGCCATCATCCTCCTCCTCTCCTCTCTCTCATCTCTCTCCCTGCAGTATCATCCCTGTTCATCCTCCTCTCCTCTCCTCCGTCTCATCCATCTCCCCCCAGTATCATCCCTGTTCATCCTCCTCTCCTCTCCTCCATCTCATCTCTCTCCCTTCAGTATCATCCCTGTTCATACTCCTCTCCTCTCCTCCATCTCAGCCCTCTCCCTCCAGTATCATCCCTGTTCATCCTCCTCTCCTCTCCTCCATCTCATCTCTCTCCCTCCAGTATCATCCCTGTTCATCATCCTCTCCTTTCCTCCGTCTCAGCCCTCTCCCTCCAGTATCATCCCTGTTCATCATCCTCTTGGAGCGTGTGTTGGAAGGTGTCCAGCCATCCGTCCCCATCCTGGGGAATAGCCGTCCATTTATAGAACCCAGTCTCAGAGAGAACAGAGGTCCTTCAAAGCTTCAAAGGTCCCTGCCAGAGGATATTATACACCCTGCTGACTGGCCAGATATACTGGAGAGGAGAGAAGCACCTTAGCAGTAGGGATGAAACCATACAGTCAATGGAGAGAATCTCAGGTCTGCGCTGTTTATGCTTAGTGTGGTTAGATGGAGAGGAGGGTAGCTTGACCTACTATGGTTGGTGATGAGGTTGGTACACACACACACACAGACACACACACACACAAACACTGAGGTCTACAGTAGAGAGACTAGTAGTCTACATCGAGCCTGCAGCTGGAGCCTTTGTTGATATGGCAGAATGTTTAACTCTACACATGCTGTTTGGTTACAGGGGCTTATAGCGTATAAGGAGAAAAAGAGACTCCTGGGGACCTAAAGGAGCAATGCTCATATCTGTGACTCTAATCACCTAGCGAGGCTGTTTGGATAAAAAGCATAAAAAACGGTTGATTTGAATGAAGTTTCCATCAGCGGTTCAGACGCACATTGCGCATTCCACAGTCATCAGAGGGGAACGTTTGGTATTTTTAACACCGCTCCGTTTCAATAGTGCTCAATATACCGTGTGTGTCTGTGTGAGAGAGAATAGGTTGGTAGAGTGAAATAGCTGTCACCCACTAGATGTAGCTCCCTTTCTACAGAGCCCTGGGGAGTGTTCCAAAACAGTCAGAATGATTAGCATTGAAGAGGGAACAACACAGAGCGAGAGAGAGAGAGCTGACGACACTCACCAGGGCCTGACAGTGATGTCATCTCTCCGAGACGTGCCATCAGTCTCTTAGCAGATTAATATGGTGTATGGGATGCAAAATAGGGGGGACTTTTGGAGTGTGTGTGTGTGCTTGCGGTGCGTTGCGTTGTGGTGCGACCACACGTTTATTCTTCTAACCGAGGAGAGAGATAAAATATTAGTCTTTGTGTTGTGTAGAGTCTATGCAGACTGCTACCTGGCTGTGTTGTGTTGGCTTGTCTGCCTCACAGACAGGAGAGGCAGCCTCCACCAGGCTGTGTTGTGTTGGCTTGTCTGCCTCACAGACAGGAGAGGCAGCCTCCACCAGGCTGTGTTGTGTTGGCTTGACTGCCTCACAGACAGGAGAGGCAGCCTCCACCAGGCTGTGTTGTGTTGGCTTGACTGCCTCACAGACAGGAGAGGCAGCCTCCACCAGGCTGTGTTGTGTTGGCTTGTCTACCTCACAGACAGGAGAGGCAGACTCTACCTGGCTGTGTTGTGTTGGCTTGTCTACCTCACAGACAGGAGAGGCAGCCTCCACCAGGCTGTGTTGTGTTGGCTTGTCTACCTCACAGACAGGAGAGGCAGCCTCCACCAGGCTGTGTTGTGTTGGCTTGACTGCCTCACAGCCATGATATTAAGCTACTCTCCATAATTAATGTTAATGTATGATCCCACCTGTCAGAAACAATGGGGGAACAACAGATCTGTGTGGGGTAGAGAACACAATCAAATTAAACTAAATGACACTTGCTGATTTCAGGGAAAACGGGGTGGAAATTGAGACATCCAAAAACGGTGCCGGAAGACAACGAAAGAAAGAGAAAAAAAAAAAAAAAAAGAAGCATTTTATTTAACTTTTGTTGGGCAACGGCTTGGTGGAGAAACACTTCGTTAATCCAAGAATAATGTATTGTGATGGATTCTGGCCTTTTGTGGGCTAGTATCATGTATGGAGATTTAATTAGTGTGTGGCAGGCGGATGGGAAGCCGGCGGAGAGAAGTCTGTGGCTGCACCCTAAATGTGTACAAAGTGCTCTATGGGCCCTGGTCAAAAGTAGTGCACTGTATAGGGATTAGGGTGCCATTTGGAACAAGACTGTGTTTTAATGAAGCCAGATCCGGAGGATGTGGAGGGGACTGAATCACCAGACGAAGCTGATTAAACTCCAATCACCGCTCAACTCATAAAGAAGGCTGCCTGGAACAGGACACAATATCCAAAGGTTGATCAAATTAAGAGACGGAAGGAAGAAGAAAAATAATAACATCAAACATGAACTTAGGCCAGATGAGTGTTGCCTTCCGAGCTGCTTTCAAGTGGGTGGGGGTGGGGGGGGGGGGTGGCCACAAAGTAGAATAATCTAATTAATTGGAAATAATTCTGAATGTGAAGTCGGCGTGGATGACAAATGTAGAAGAATAGCCGATAGCATTTATGATCATTAGGAAGTGGGGAGTGAGGTCAAGTAGGACCGCAGCCATGTGACATGGGTGTAACACGCGACCTTGTCTCTCCTCTCCGTAAGCAGCCTAGAGCTGTGAGAAAACCACTCAACTAGCCATGTTTACAGCAGAACAGACGAGAGAGATAGAGAGAGAGTGAGAGAGAGAGAGAGAGAGAGAGAGAGAGAGGAGAGAATTTACTGCTATCCTGCTTCTTGTTTTCTCTCTCTTATTCCTGCTGACACAGTGAACATGTTGAGGAGGAGCATGCGCTTTTTATTTCTGTATAGGTCACATGCCACTTCACAATGATCTATGTTTGCGGACCCGGCCCATTCTGATACTGTCGAGCATGCATTATGTGCTTCAGTCGAGCATGGCCGTTTGGGAAACGTATCATCCTCCTCTGTCCCCGTCCTGATGCAGCTCCTTTACCGACAAGAGGTACAGTAGGAAACAAACAAAGACCTGACCTCGCAAAAAAAAGCTTTAATAGGTATTTTCACGGCTGTGCTGGACAGCTATAGGCCCACTGTTGACACACTAGGTGGGAATAAAGATGTACGGTAGTGACCTTTTCAAGTGTCCTTTAGCCTAAAATGGCTGCCGCTGTGACATTGATGTGGTGGCATGCTGTTATGGACAAATCCTAACTTGAGTTACACACTTTTGGGTAGGTGAAATCAAGCGTTGATGTCAATGGGAGATTTGCACAAAGCGTATTGATTGTAGCACCTACTGCTGGCACAGGGAGAGTAAGAGCTCTACATACATTCACATTTCACTTCATACGTTCTGATCCAAGCAACACCATCTAGGAAAACCAATCACATCACTGAGAGTAAACTACTGCCTGCGTCATCCAATCGGCTGTGGCTTCCTGTGATCGGACATCCATTCACATCAGAGCGTTCAGCGTGGTTCACCTGTACCTCGGAGCCTTTCTGTGGTTCCATATCTGTATCTGTTCTTGAAATTGCTGCATGCTCCACAGGGACTCTTCTTTGACTAATCCAGCATTAAGTTCACCGGCAGATTTAACAACCCACATGTATCTGGAATACACACTGATGTTACAAGATGCTTTTTCAGATATATATACTGTATATATAACTTCACTTACAGCTAAATTGTTTTTTAATGATACATTTATAAATTACTTATCTTTGGCTGCAATTCACTTCTAGTCAATTAAGCCCTCACAAGCCAGCTAATATTATTGGCTGGAAAACCAACTGCTACAACAGAGATGTTAGAGACAAGAGCATTCCATGCCCCTAACACAAAGTGGCAATCACACAAATTGGTATTCCTTTCAAAGACAGAGGCTATCTAATGAGCTGAGGTGAATGACCATTGCCTTTGCTTCTAGTATGTGTGTGTGTGTTTCTGTGTGTATGTGTGTGTGTGTGTGTGTGTGTGTGCGTGCGTGCGTGCGTGTGTGTGCATGCATATATCGTCTGCATTAAGGGTGTGCGTGTGTCTGCCTCTCTGCTACTCTGTACAGCCAAGCTACTCTAATGAGCCTAGGGGCAGTTCATCCTCTCTATAATTGGGAGGAAAACATATCATGTGAAAAATACGACGAGAGCTTGAAAGGGAGAGAGACCCAGAGAGAGAGAAGGAAAGAGAGAGAGAAAGAGATTGAGTAAGAGAGAAAGACAGAGGGGGAGAGAGAGAGTGAGAGAGAGAGAGAGAGAGAGAGAGAGTGAGAGAGAGAGAGAGAGAGAGAGAGAAGGGGAGAGAGAGAGAGAGAGAGAGAGAGAGAGAGAGAGAGAGAGAGAGAGAGAGAGAGAGAGAGAGAGAGAGAGAGAGAGAGAGAGAGAGAGAGGGGAGAAAAATAAAGAGAAAGAGAGAGAGAGAGGGGGGGGGGGAGAGAGAGAGAGAGGGGGAGAGAGAGAGAGAGAGAGAGGGCCTTCTCTTGATCTCTCTCTGTGGTTCTGTGGTTCCTCATTAGACTTTTATATGAACACAAAACCAAAGCTACTAGCTGTTACTACAGTAGCTGCTGCTTCTCTGCCATGCAGTCTCTCTTCTCTCTAAACTACAGCCCTGTGTTTGGAGCCTGTGACTATCTTGGTTGCTGCATTTGGAGGGAAGCGAGTGAATGATGAAGTGGGGGGCGGCGTTCCCCTTCATGCATTATTGAAAAGAGAGTGAGGAATTAATTGGAGACTAACAACCAGGATTTGTGTAAAATTATCTGTGTGATATTAGGGAGACATCCATCTCCCACACATACAGTTAGCAGGTTCTCTCTCTCTCTTTGTCTCTGTCTTGTGTCACCCCCCCATCTTTGTATCTTGTCATGCAACATGTTCCCATTGTGCCAATCCAAGAACAACAGAGACCCCTCACCATTTACCTCTAATCACTTACTCATGTGTGTGTGGGTGTGTGAGTGTGTGTGTGAGTGTATGGGTGAGTGTGTGTGTGTGCATGCCTGCCTGTGTGTGTGTGTGTGTGTGTGTGTGTGAGTGTGTGCATGAGTGTGTGCGTGTGTGTGTGTGTGTGTGTGTGTGTGTGTGTGTGTGTGTGTGTGTGTGTGTGTGTGTGTGTGTGTGTGTGTGTGTGTGTGTGTGTGTGTGTGTGTGTGTGTGTGTGTGTGTGTGTGGGTGTGTGTGTGTGTGTGTGCCTCTATATTTGAACTTGTGTTTGAAGCTATATTCCTGTAAAACCAGGCAATCATTTATTTATGCAAACCCCCTCCTTCAATACTCATTTAAAAACCTTCTGACATCATTTGTTTAGGGGTGTTTTTCTTTTTTCTTTTATTCCTCTTTGCCGTATAATCAAAGAGCTTCTCCCTGCCTTAAAGGGAAAAGGGCCTAGTATCCATAGTGACAGAGCGGCCAGGGGAGAGTAAGGACCATCCATCTCCAGGCTGGGGCCCGCCTCTAATTTATACGTGCTGGAATGGCACCATTCCTCACCGCTAACCCCGTGTCCTCCCTCGTCTCTGTTCTTCAGTTGAGATAGTCGCTCTGAATCATATTGTAGAAGGAGGAGAGGGGTAGAATCTGGGAATCTGAGAATCACGGCCTTCCTCTAGAGACTAAGATTAGTCATGTAGTTGCACCGATAAGGACAACTTCATGTATTTAATCACAGTACAGTCAGACCAGTACAGACTTGTACACTCTAGCACAGATCAATTTATTAATTAATTAATCTTTGTGACCGTACAGCTTTCGACAGTCTCCAATTTAACTAAAAGAGAGGCTCACAAGCACTAACAAGCTCATGTCTCCTAGAAAAGTTGGCGGAATTTTATGATAAATAACCCAACGTCAGTGTTACGTAATCCCTCACTTTAGACAGTTTCCAGAAACATCCATGCAGTACATTAATCACAACGTAACCGCAGATTGTGTGACTTTAGGCAGCGTCTTTGTCAATCCTATAGGAGTGAAACTGCAGGAAACTTTAGTGAGCAGCAGAGATAGCAGGGAAGCTCTTTAGACGAAGATGCTCGAGGTCCCTTGCACTAAGACCCACTGATGTGTTTGTTTACTAGCTAATGTTCAGCACAGCATAGCAGCTGTGAAGAACCCTGCCTGACTGCTATTCAGTGAAATGTCATCACAGTAATAAATGGACTCTCCATGGGAAGGGCATTTTTTATTTCTTCATCTGAGGTGGAGCGGTAGCTAATTAAAAAATAAAATTCTGTTGCGTCACATCGAAGCTCTGCTGTTGCTTTGAGAGACACTGTTGACGTGTGATTTAACCCGAAGAGATCAAATTAAATGTGTTATTGAATTTCTAATGCCACGAAGGAGTGAGGTAAATTATGTTAATTACGTGTGAGTGTGAGTTGCCCAACCCTCTAAGATGGATAGAGAAACAGATACCGGAGCTTGTTAACACTTTAAATTAATCCAATGGTGCAGCAGCCCGCCCAGAAACATGGCGTCTCTAATACACCTTCAGAGTGAGACAAAACTCTCATTATGGTACTGTTGTGTAGTGTGGGTGATGAGCCTTCACGTTTCATTTAGTAGAACTAAATAAAAACGTCCTAAATATGCAGCTCTTGTTACTACGTGTATCATTGTCAGAATGCAGAACAGATTTAACACAGTGTTCAAGTTGAATAGAGCTCAATCTCTACTCTTGTATCCCAGTGTTGGTAACGCAAGGTAAATAGGACTGTATTCAACATACTCTCCACACTGGCTTGTGATGAACATAATTTGTGTCGAATGACAAAGTCAATCATCAAGACGTTGATTCGATGGATCAGGTGTGAAAATGGTTGGTTAGCACTGCTGTGTTTGTGTGTGCATTTGGTACTCACAGCGCTGCTGCAGCGGATGTCCTTGACCTTGAGCCAGGCCAGGTCCAGGGTTCCCTCGCCCTTGTAGCACGACTGCAGTCGTTCCTTGATGCGCTCGTTGATCTCGCGCAGGGCGAACACGCACAGCGCCGACTCCTGCGAGACCTCGCGCGGCCGCCGCTTCTGGCCCTTGGAGAAGACGGTGAAGAGGACGTCATCGTCGGGCCCCACACCTAGCGAGCGCCCCAATATGGCACCCGCCTTGGAGAGGTAGGCTGCCTGTAGGAGCCGGTACTCCACTCCGCCCTTCACACAGCCCAGGGGCACCTCCACATATGAGTTAAACGCTGTGTCGTCTTTACACAGCCTGACTATTTTAGAAGTGTAAACCTGTTCCCGCCCCGTGGAGGAGGAGCTGGCGGCCGGCCCGTTCCCCATCTCCGGCTGCAACGTGAGGAAGTAGACAAAGTTACCCGAGCCGAATCCGTAGACGTAGTAGATGTCAAAGTCAGGCACGATGGTGAACGTGTCCGACGGGATCTTGATCATGGACGCCACGAACTCGTCATGGAAGACGTAGGCGAACATGCCGTCCTCCTCTGAGTTGCGCGCCAGCTTGCGGCTGGAGATGGTGGGAAAGTACTCAGGCTTGCCGTCCACTGCCGTGGCCACAAACAGCTTGTCGGGCGAGGAGTCCCCGTACGACACGATAACGCCGAACACTGAGCCGCTCTCGTTTACCCCGGACAGGTAGTGCTCTTTCTTGTGGAAGGGCTCTCCCAGCTTGAACAGGTCGTCCAGACGGAGAAGTTTACAGATGCCCTGGTAGAGACTACCACAGGCTAGTAGCCGGTTCTCCCGGTAGTCCATCAGCAGCATCTTATTGACGTTGTTGGTGAGAGACAGTGGCTCGCTGCAGGGCTGCACAATGCGTGGCGGGTAGCACTTGCGGTTGTCCTCGTCGGGGCCAGTCTGGTGGGACACCTGTACGTTTAGGTCAGCGGAGAGTTTGTAGATGCGGTTGACCGCTCCCAGGTATACGTTGCCGTTGCGTTCGTCCACGGCCACGTGGTTGAACTTCCACTCGGGGTTCTCGGCGCTGAACGTGCTATAGTCCTCCTCCTCGGCTGCGTCGATGGAGGCGGTGATGATGGCGGCGCCGTCAGGGGCATGGGGGAGGGGCCTGGATGCCAACGAGAGAGGGAGGGCCAGGGCCGACAGGAAGCAGCATAGAGTCAGACAGGAAGTCCGTGTCCTGATGTGGTGGGACTCCATAGTCCGGCGCGTCAGGGAGGGCTAGAAGGGGCTCAGTCCAGTACACTCAGCCAGTCCGTGATCAGGCCTCTCTTGGGATTGAGGTCATTCTATACCTGGAGAACAGAATAGAAATATGAGGTGGGAAACACAAAACGACAACATTCCCATGTCTGCATAAAGAGCCTGTTATCATACAGAGTATCAGACATATTTATCTTACAGAGTATCATACATATTTATCATACAGAGCACTGCACCAATAAAAAGGTAATAAGGCAAGTAGAAGAATGAGAGAGGAGAAAAAGAGAGACAGACAGACATTGTCAGGTCCAAACCCATCTGAACCTTTCAGAGAGAGACAGAAGACATCAAATCCAAACCCATCTGAACCTTTCAGAGAGAGACAGAATACATCAAATCCAAACCCATCTGAACCTTTCAGAGAGAGACAGAAGACATCAAGTCCAAACCCATCTGAACCTTTCAGAGAGAGACAGAAGACATCAAATCCAAACCCATCTGAACCTTTCAGAGAGAGACAGAATACATCAAATCCAAACCCATCTGAACCTTTCAGAGAGAGACAGAAGACATCAAGTCCAAACCCATCTGAACCTTTCAGAGAGAGACAGAAGACATCAAATCCAAACCCATCTGAACCTTTCAGAGAGAGACAGAAGACATCAAGTCCAAACCCATCTGACCCTTTCAGAGAGAGACAGAAGACATCAAATCCAAACCCATCTGAACCTTTCAGAGAGAGACAGAAGACATCAAATCCAAACCCATCTGAACCTTTCAGAGAGACAGAAGACATCAAGTCCAAACCCATCTGATCCTTTCAAAGAGAGACAGACAGAAATGATCAAGTCCAAACCCATCTGAACTTTTCAGAGAGAGACTGAAGACATCAAGCGAGACAGTAAGACGATTAGAAAGAGGGTGTGAGTGGGGGACTCAGAGGGCTAATGCAGGACCCCCGGTGGGTTATCTATGGTCATAGACCATCTCTGTGTCTCTGCATGGGCCCAGCCCCTCACATCCCTCACAGCCAACCACATCCCTTACAGCCCATCACATCCCTTAAAGCCCATCACATCCCTCAGAGCCAGGCTTCTCCACTCCTAATTGATTCTCCCCTCAGAGTGTGATTTGTATGCTTTGGTGATTTTTCCTTATTTTCTCTAGATAGAGCTTCCCACCTGCTGACATGGCTAGGAGACATAGCTCTAACACTCTGGCCCACACACACACACACACACACACACACAGAGTTTATGGGCAGAGGTGGAGCAATTAGAAGGAAGTGCTAGTGATGGCAGAAACAAGTGCCAGTCCCTGGGTCATTTGTCAAGCCTCAGCAATATCACACTGCTGTTCCTCCTTGCCTATACACACACACAGTACACACATACACACAAACACACACACATACAAACACACTCTTTCATTAATTACACTGACACTCAACAAGTCTCACATTCAATTCTCTTCATTGTAGCTCTAAGACTGTATGATAGTGTGTGTGTTCTGTAATGAGTGTGTATACAGTACTTTGCCTTTGAATATATCGTATTTACATTTATATAATGTAAATGTAGAAGCAACTTTGAGTCGTCTTGGGTATGTCTTTATCAGCTTTGAGTTGTCTTGGGTATGTCTGTATCAGCTTTGAGTCGTCTTGGGTATGTCTGTATCAGCTTTGAGTCGTCTTGGGTATGTCTGTATCAGCTTTGATTCGTCTTGGGTATGTCTGTATCAGCTTTGATTCGTCTTGGGTATGTCTGTATCAGCTTTGAGTCGTCTTGGGTATGTCTGTATCAGCTTTGAGTCGTCTTGGGTATGTCTGTATCAGCTTTGAGTCGTCTTGGGTATGTCTGTATCAGCTTTGATTCGTCTTGGGTATGTCTGTATCAGCTTTGATTCGTCTTGGGTATGTCTGTATCAGCTTTGAGTCGTCTTGGGTATGTCTGTATCAGCTTTGATTCGTCTTGGGTATGTCTGTATCAGCTTTGAGTCGTCTTGGGTATGTCTGTATCAGCTTTGAGTCATCTTGGGTATGTCTGTATCAGCTTTGATTCGTCTTGGGTATGTCTGTATCAGCTTTGAGTTGTCTTGGGTATGACTGTATCAGCTTTGAGTCGTCTTTGGTATATCTGTATCAGCTTTGAGTCGTCTTGGGTATGTCTGTATCAGCTTTGAGTCGTCTTGGGTATGTCTGTATCAGCTTTGATTCGTCTTGGGTATGTCTGTATCAGCTTTGAGTTGTCTTGGGTATGACTGTATAAGCTTTGAGTCGTCTTGGGTATGTCTGTATCAGCTTTGAGTCGTCTTGGGTATGTCTGTATCAGCTTTGAGTCATCTTGGGTATGTCTATATCAGCTTTGAGTCGTCTTGGGTATGTCTGTATCAGCTTTGAGTCGTCTTCCTTGCAGATTTTTAAGCTCTGTTAAATTATATGGGGAGTGGCGGTGAACAGCAATCTTCAAGTCTTTCCACAGTTTTTCAATGGGATTCAAGTCTGGGCTTTGGCTAGGCCACTGAAGGACTTTCACATTCTTGTTCTGCAGCCATTCCAGCTATGTACATATGTACAGTGCCTTCAGAAAGTATTCATACCCCTTGACTTATTCCACATTTTGTTGTGTTTTTTTCTGACCCATCTACACACAATACTCCATAATGACAAAGTGAAAACATGTTTTTACAAATACTTGCAAATGTATTGAAAATATCTAATTTACATAACTATTCACACTCCTTTGCTGTGACACTTGCTACGACACCCTAAATTGAGCTCAGGTGCATCCAATTTCCTTTTCCTCATCCTTCAGATGTCATTACAACTTGATTGGAGCCCACCTGTGGCCAATTCAATTCAACATGATTTAGAAAGAAACACACGTCTATAGAAGGTCCCACAGTTGACAGTGCATGTCATAGCAGAAACACCATGAAGTCCAAGGAACTGTCCGTAGATTGCCGAGATAGAATTGTGATGAGGCATATATCTGGGGAGGGTATAAAAAATGTTTTGTGTGTTAAACGTTTCCTAGAGCACAGTGGTCTCCATCATTGGGAAATATGAAACTACCCAGGAACTGGCCGTCCAACCAAACTGAGCAACCGGGCCTTGGTCAGGGAGGTGACCAAGAACCCAATGATCACTCTGACAGAACTACAGAGTTTCTTTGGCTGAGATGGGAGAAGCTGCCAGAAGTACAACAGTCTCTAGAGCACTTCCACAATCTTTATAAGGAAAGTGACCAGACGGAAGCCACTCCTGAGTAAAAGGCACATGACAGCATGCCTGGAGTTCCCAAAAAGACACGTGAAAGACTCTGAGATCATAAGGCAAAAGATTCTGTGGTCTGATGAGACAAAAATGTAACTCTTTGGCCTGAATACAAATGTCTGGAGAAACCAGGCAGAGCTCATCCCCTGTCTAACACCATCCCTACTGTGGCTTCAATAAAGTCATTCAGTGGCCTAGCCAAAGCCCAGACTTGAATCCCATTGAAAAACTGTGGAAAGACTTGAAGATTGCTGGTCACCGACACTCCCCATCTAATTTAACAGAGCTTGAGAAAATCTGCAAGGAAGGATGGGAGAAAACCCCCAAATTCAGAAGTACAAAGCTGATACAGATATACCCAAGACAAAGCTTCAATCACAGCCAAAGTATCTTCTACAAAGTATTGATGTTAGGGTTGATAATACATATATACATTAGATATTTCTGTATTTCATTTTCAATAAATTTGCAAACATTTCTAAACACCTTTTCACTTTGTAATTATTAGGTATTGTGTGTAGATCAGTGAGAATATGAAACACAGGCACTGTATGAAGGCACTGTAGGATCTTAATTTGAGCCAGTTTGCTACAACAGGAAAATAACCCTGCAGCAACAGGAAATGTGAATTATCAATTAAATTGACACAAAATCAAGTCTGAAATTTGAAAGTGTAAATTAGAAACTTGAGAAGCCTTTTTCAACCTTTTACTGCAGTGGGCTAAATCAGGGTCTCTTGGTAGTCAAACAAATCTACTTTCAAACAATACACCTCACACACATGGTAATGAGCTTTAAAAAAGAAGACACCTGTACCATGTCAGATATAGAGTTGAAATGTATTACATTTTGTGTTTGCATCCCAATATTACACTTTATATACATCATAGGAGAGTGAAATATAACAAAACTGTTTGACATAAAAACACAAACTTTTTTTTTTGATATATATAATGTTGATTAGTTATGAAATTATGAAAAATATTAATAGCATTCCACCCATGAGGCCACTAGAGGGCACTTTGGTAATTCCATTGCAAGTTGGTGATCAAATTACATCTGTACCTCTGGGCTAACAAAATGAATTTCCATGACAATGGACAATAATGTATTGTATCATACAATATTGTATCTTATCTTGTCATATCATATCATATCACATTATATCTTATCTTGACATATCATATCACATTGTTGCCTACACATGTACATGCATGAGTCAGTGTTAGTAAGGTTGAGCCCATCCCACTGGGCACAGACGTCAGTTCTACATTTAGTTTTGATTTCCATTTGGTTGAGTTGTCAACTAACGTGAATTCAACGTGAGATCAGTAAAAAAAGGCACCATGTCATTAGAATTAGGTTAAAATTGGGTGTTAAAAAGAGGACATTTCCTTATGTTAATGAATTTTTGCAAATCCAATCAGTTTTCAACGTTGATTCAACCTGTTTTTATCCAGTGGGATTATTTATCCCACACTGACCGATAGCTCCGATCAGATAGCCAGTTGGTATCTCCAGGTGAAATCTCCTGGTGAGGAGCAATCATGGAACCAACCCGACTGGGCTGCAATCTGATCACACTCACTCTGACTCATTACTGAGAGAAAAGAACAGATCAGCCTATGGGTTAACACATTTGAGAGAGAGCGAGAGAGAGTGAGTGGGTGAGAGAGGGAGAGCTCCAGAGAGAGAGAGAGAGAGATAGAGAGAGAAAGTAAGAGTAATAATTTCTCCTCGACAAAGGGAAAGAAGTAGGAAGTCAAAGGAAGAAGAAAGGGGAGGACTAATGAAAGGGGAGGAACCAGCCAATGGCTGCATGTGGACTAATAAAAGGGGGAGGAACCACCCAACCACTGCATGAGGACTAATGAAAGGGGAGGAACCACCCAACGGCTGCATGAGGCCTAATGAAAGGGGGAGGAACCAGCCAACGGCTGCATGAGGACTAATAAAAGGGGAGGAACCACCTAACGGCTGCATGAGGACTAATGAAAGGGGGAGGAACCACCCAACGGCTGCATGAGGACTAATGAAAGGGGGAGGAACCACCCAACGGCTGCATGAGGACTAATGAAATGGGAGGAACCACCCAACGGCTGCATGAGGACTAATGAAATGGGAGGAACCACCCAACGGCTGCATGAGGACTAATGAAAGGGGGAGGAACCCCCTAACGGCTGCATGAGGACTAATGAAAGGGGGAGGAACCACCCAACGGCTGCATGAGTCCTGTGCAGCTCAGATGGTAGAGCATGGTGCTTGCAACACCAGGGTTGTGGGTTCAATTCCCACGGGGGACATGTATGAACATGTACGCACTAACTAACTGTAATTTTCTTTGGATAAGTGCGTCTGCTAAATGACTAAAATGTAAATGTAATGAAAGAGCACTGAGCTCTCTGCTTTGACTACAAATAAAGGTCTGTTGTAATATTAATCTTACACCAGGAGCGGCTGTGATCTCCCAACTCTAATTTACCAGCGGGGGACTGTACACCTCTCTGTTTACCTGGATAACAAAGTGCTCAGCTGGAAATACCTTCAACAACTTCTGTAAATAGCAAGAGAGAGAAATAGGGAGGGAAGGAATGAAGGTGGAATATCACAGAACCTGTATCATCAGAACACACATCATATCGTTCTCTGTAGCAGGTGCAAATACACACACACCGCACATACAAACTCTATCACTCTCTTTCTCTCTCTCTCTCTCTCTCTCTCTCTCTCTCTCTCGCACACACACTAACACAGAAATAACCCGCTGGCTTTAGCGCCTTCAAGAATGTATGATGATCGCGACCTGAAACCGTCTGTGACACGCAATTATCCTGCCCATCGGGGAAGCTCGTTTAGCTCCTATTTGCCTCTGCCTGCTGATCATCGCGAGCCAGTAATTAAATCTGAGTGGCTCAGCAATGTTCCGCTTCATACAACACGCAACACACACACACACACACACACACACACACACACACACACACACACACACACACACACACACACACACACACACACACACACACACACACACACACACACACACACACACACACACACACAGCCCGGAACATTCAAACACATTGTTAATCTACGTCTACATTATGTGGGCTTTTCTTCAGCTTCCTGCACAGTAAGTAGGCTTGGCTTGTCTGGCTGGAACGGATCATAGGAGCTGGGGCCTAGCTCCTGTTTCTGTAGCTTGAGGCAGCTTCCCACTGGGCACAGATGTCAGTTCAACGTCTAGTTTTGATTTACATTTGGTTGAGTTGTTAACTAACGTGAATTCAACGTGAAATCAACAAAATAAATCACCATGTCATTGGATTTAGGCTAAAAGTTGGGTAAAAAAGATACGAAATGCCTTTACCTTGATGACTTTTTGCAAACTCTATCAGTTTTCCACATCACATAGAATTTGGGGGGATTGAAATGACGTGGAAACAACATTGATTCAACCAGTTTGTGCCCAGTGGGTTGATGTACAAGTACATGCCCTGGACAGGACACCCAAACTATCTCCTTAATGCTGCGTGTTTGTGGGTGTACATATGTGTGTATGTGTGTCTCTGCAAATGTGTGTGTGTGTGTGTTTGTGTGTGTGTGTGTGTGTGTGTGTGTGTGTGTGTGTGTGTGTGTGTGTGTACCTGTCAGCTTGTGTGTGTGTGATCGGTGTCCTGTAGGTAGCCCTGCGATTGCCAGATCTGCCCACAGAAATCACACACACACACAGTAACTCCGGGCCACATGCTGCGCCAGCACATCAAACGGTGCTAATGAATTCATGTTTGGTGCAACGCTCTCTCTCACACTCAGTGAGAAAAAAACACCATGCAGTGCAGTCTGAGGTGTGTGTGTGTGTGTGTGTGTGTGTGTGTGTGTGTGTGTGTGTGTGTGTGTGTGTGTGTGTGTATGTACTGTACTTGGATATTTATGCTTATTCATAAAAAATTGTCTTTGGCCCTGAAAGAAAAAAAAAACACAAAATACATTAACATCCCTAAACTGTGCCTACCCAAATTAGAGCCATTATTTGGTTTGGGGGGAGAGACAGTGAGGCGCGCCACGAACACACCAGCTAAACCAGATACATAACGTCCTATTTCAGAAAAAGAAAGAAGCAGAGACAAGGAGGAGGAGGAGGAGGAAGAGGAGAGAAGTCAAAAACAAGCAGTGGAAATATTGATCCGTTCCTCTGGGGGCGTCTGAGCCGATCCATGCCAACCAGGTGAAGAGGCATCGTCAAGGTTACACTCCGTCAAGGGATGAGGCTCCAAGTCTCTCTGTTTCCCTCTCTGTATCTCTTTCTCTCTCTCTCTCTCTCTCTCTCTTTCTCTCTCTCCCTCTCTCTCTCTCTCTCTACCAGAAAAAGCCTCCCACCTGTGACACAGACAGACAGACAGACAGACAGACAGACAGACAGACAGACAGACAGACAGACAGACAGACAGACAGACAGACAGACAGACAGACAGACAGACAGACAGACAGACAGACAGACAGACAGACAGACAGACAGACAGACAGACAGACAGACAGACAGACAGACAGACAGACAGACAGAGGGGGAGTAGACTGCATGATATTGTCTGGCTCTCAGACCGTCTGTCTAATAGATAATAGGACACATTAACAACAAGTAAAAGGCTTTAACAACAGATATGTCTGCTATCGAGTGATGATAACACAGGCATTTCAGAGGTTACAGCTATCTTACTGTTTGGAAAATAGTTGATTACTGGAGCTAGTCAAGGTCAACCACTCCATAGCTGAACCAAGACACAACCCACTCCAGCTATTAATAGATTGAATAGGTTAGAGGATGAGAAGGAGCACTGGAACGGTGAACGCATGCCGACGTCTTCATGGTGGAAATAAATGGGGAAAATTAAGAGGGAACTGTCTGACTCTTTTGTAAACAGATTAACTTCTCCAAATATAAAAACCTGATCTGAAATATCTAACACAAAACATATGAGTCAAATGGGATTACGGGAGATTATGAGTGGGAAAAGTACGGTAATTACGGTATAATCCTGTACATTCACAAAACCCACCCAGATCTTAACACTTTTATCGGACGGTAATCTGTCACATGGTGTATGGAGAGAGATGACAACGACACACATAGATGGGAACGATACCAACACGCAGGTAAACAGGTTAGATCATAATTCAATAAAACAATAAGACAAAATACCTACTTATAAATGAGAGAGCAGGGAGAGAGTGAGAGAGGCAGACAGAGAGAACAAACAGAGACAGCTATTACCCTACATTAAACAGAGAGTTGTACAGTCTGTCCTCCTGCTGCGCTTCCAGGAGGTCACTCAGTTCAGTGCTGTGGTCGTGCCCGTCAGTGGAGATGGCACGGTGGCATGGAGGAAAGGTGGCACAGATTAACAGACTAATCCCTGCAGCTCCCACTGAGCCCTGGCAATGATCACAGGGATAACAGTCACTAGCCATCCTACAGTACATTCACTGAGCTGGGACAGGGAAACAACCTGCACTCACCCAGGATAATCCATCACACACACACACACACACACACACACACACACACACACACACACACACACACACACACACACACACACACACACACACACACACACACACACACACACACACAGTGAGACTATACCAAACACACACACAAGCATGTTGAAACAAACAACAGCACACACACACGCACAAACACACAAACACACAAACACACACAAACACACACACACAAACATACACACTGATCATGTCCCTTGGCAGTTTCAATCTTATTACACCTGCAACAAAGGCAGATCATCATCCTACAACAGAAGTGCATCATTCCACAAAGGCAGAGCATCATCCTACAAGGTCAGAGCATCATCCTACAAAGGCAGAGCATCATCCTACAAAGGCAGAGCATCATCCTACAAAGGCAGTGCATCATCCTACAAAGGCAGTGCATCATCCTACAAAGGCAGTGCATCATCCTACAAAGGCAGTGCATCATCCTACAAAGGCAGTGCATCATCCTACAAAGGCTGTGCATTAGAGGGAAGGAGAGGTATCTAAGGAGGTAATGAGAGGTATCTAAGGAGGGAAGGAGAGGTATCTAAGGAGGGAAGGAGAGGTATCTAAGGAGGGAAGGAGAGGTATCTAAGGAGGGAAGGAGAGGTATCTAAGGAGGGAAGGAGAGGTATCTAAGGAGGGAAAGAGAGGTAGCTAAGTAAGGAAGGAGAGGTATCTAAGGAGGGAAGGAGAGGTATGTAAGGAGGGAAGGAGAGGTATCTAAGGAGGGAAGGAGAGGTATGTAAGGAGGGAAGGAGAGGTATCTAAGGAAGGAAGGAGAGGTTTCTAAGGAGTGAAGGAGAGGTATCTAAGGAGGGAAGGAGAGGTATCTAAGGAGGGATGGAGAGGTATCTAAGGAGGGAAGGAGAGGTGTCTAAGGAGGGAAGGAGAGGTATCTAAGGAGGGAAGGAGAGGTATCTAATGAGGGAAGGACAGGTATCTGGAAGATACCCCTGAAGCTGTGAATCATTGTTTGATTTGAGAATGCGTTTGGCAGCAACAGTCAATTCCTTTCCCTGTTTCCTTCAAGTCAATGCATTTCAAAGCAGGGGCCTGGCCAAGACACCGGCCAGACAAAATCCACTGGATCTGAGAGAAACTGTTGACATCTGCCTGTCCTTTCTTTTCTCTCCATATTTCATTCTCTCTCTCCATCTCGCTCTCCCTCGGTCCCTGATCAGAGACCCTCAAATCCTCTTTAGCAAGCCGAGGTTCAGAGACACACTGCTACACAAACTGCTACACACACACACACTGCTACACACACACACTGCTACACACACACACTGCTACACACACTGCTACACACACTGCTACACACACACTGCTACACACACACTGCTACACACACTGCTACACACACTGCTACACACACACTGCTACACACACTGATACACACACTGCTACACACACTACTACACACACACTGCTACACACACTGCTACACCCATGCTACACACACTACTACACACACACTGCTACACACACTGCTATACACACTACTACACACACACTGCTACACACACTGCTACACACACTGCTACACACACTGCTACACACACTGCTACACACACTAATACACACACACTGCTACACACACTGCTACACACACTGCTATACACACTACTACACACACACTGCTACACACACTGCTACACACACACACACACACTGCTACACAAACACTGCTACACACACTACTACACACTGCTACACACACTGCTACACACATTGCTACACACACTACTACACACACACTGCTACACACACACACTGCTGCACCCACACACACTGCTACACACACTGCTACACACACTGCTACACACACTGCTACACACACACACACACTGCTATGCACAAACACACGGCTACACCTACACACACTACTACACACACACTGCTACACACACTGCTACACACACACACACACTGCTACAAACACACACAATGCTACACACACTGCTACACACACACACACTGATACACACACTGATACACACACTGCTACACACACACACACACTGCTAAACACACACACACACACACTGCTACAAACACACACACTGCTACACACACTGCTACACACACTGATACACACACACTGTTACACACACTGTTACACACACACACACTGCTACACACACTGCTACACACACAGTGCTGCACACACACCTTGTCCGGAGAAGACAAGGTGAGCGCTACCATCAGTCCTGTGTCATGCCAACAGTAAAGCATCCTCAGACCATTCATGTGTGGGGTTGCTTCTCAGACAAGGGAGTGGGCTCACTCACAATTTTGCCTAAGAACACAGCCATGAATAAAGAATGGTACCAACAAATCCTCCGAGAGCAACTTCTCCCAACCATCCAAGAACAGTTTGGTGACGACCAATGCCTTTTCCAGCATGATGGAGCACCTTGCCATAAGGCAAAAGTGATAACTAAGTGGCTCGGGGAACAAAACATCGACATTTTGGGTCCATGGCCAGGAAACTCCCCAGACCTTAATCCCATTGAGAACTTGTGGTCGATCCTCAAGAGGCGGGTGGACAAACAAAAACCCACAACTTCTGACAAACTCCAAGCATTGATTATGCAAGAATGGCCTGTCATCAGTCAGGATGTGGCCCAGAAGTTAATTGACAGCATGCCAGGGC